>JARHVA010004509.1:457500-502500 GCA_037957365.1 Torreya grandis
GTTACTATCAAGATTAGTGTAGATCCTAGTGCTTCATTAGATTGAAATTCCAAGGCATGTTGATTTCTCAAATGTAGATGTATTTAATTTTAACATTTTTTATTAATTTTATAGGTAGTACATATAAATTTAAAATTTGATTACATACTGATTAAAAAATAGCTTAGTGAATTTAATTTCATTTCAAGATTCATAGCTTAGTGTTTGTGTGTGTTGAGTGGATATATGATGATAATATAATAAATGAACAATCTAAGTGAAGAATAGAGGGAGATAAAAAAAAATTAGGAAGAAAAATATAATATCTATAACCACCAAAATTTTATAAGGCCTTAGGAGACATGGGAATTACAATATTTCACCTAGAGAAGATATAAATGAGGTTCTTCATGCGCTTGCCAAGGAGGTTGGATGGATCATCTAAGTGGATGGCACTACTTACATAAATTTTGTATCTATTTTTCATTCCAATTACCCCATTACAATTAAGGATCACAAAGAAAACCATAAAATGATGTATCCCAAAAATGAAAAGAATTTCATAGTAATAAATGACTCTATCTCAAACATTATAATATTTTAAGGTGGGACCCAAATGGACTACAAAAATTGAGACTAGAACCAAATAAAAAAATGTACCATTATTTAGATAGAAATTGGGGTGTGTTTTCCAAGCAACAAAAAATTAATACTTTGATAAAAAATACTCTTGAGGATTATAAAATTAAAGAAACATTTATATAGACCCAAAATATTTAGTTGATATAGTACATGGAAAATGAACAATTTTTTGAAAGAGTAAAATAATATTTTTTGTAAGATGAATAATCTACACACGTGTATTAATTAACTTTTAAGGAATTTAGAAATACTAGTTAATACAAACCATATCATCAAACTAGTGGATTTTACCTAAAATAATTACCTGAACATTACTTTGCTACTATTTAGGCATCTATAGCCCTCATAGAGATGCATTTGATCTGATTTAAGGCCTTACTCTACTTCTAATTAGGAATCCATATACTTGATAGAGGTTACCTAAATCACCAAGAAATTGTGTTTTTATAATAATTTAATTTTTTATCTTTAATTTTGTTTCTTTAATTTTGGTATAATTTAAATTATGGGTTGGTTACCACTATAGTTATCAAGAGGTAGAATTATATATTTTTCACTCTAGACCTTGGTTGTAGTAGCTTCATCTAAGTAAATCCAAAAATAATTAAAATATATTTTTGTATAAGGATTTAAAGAAAAAATCTTAAAAATTAAAACACTTTACCCAAGCTCACATAGTCATGAATAAATCCAAAACACATGTAGTGACACAAACCTTTGAAACTAAACTTGAAAATAAAACCTTGCATCACAAAATACACATATTTTTTAAGCACCAAAGCACCACAATAAATATTAAGTAGCATACCCATAATTATTTTCATGATCACAAAAGCAACCATGGGACAAAAATAACAAATGTATTTTTCAAGTTAGAAATAAAGATGAATGTTTGCTTAAGCATAAAAATGACTAAAATAGGGAATGCAATGAAAAAAAATGAAATCAAAAGGAACACACAAAAATAAAAAAATGGAATTATATACAAAGGAACTATGTAAAAGGAAAATTAATGTCATACTTATTATTATGCTAACCTTTTCTCTCATGTACAACATCTCACGTGCTCTCATATATGATTATTCCCAAACAAATTTTAAGAAAATATGCCATCAATTTCAACCATATCTTTACCATTAATTACATAATAAAAATGTTTAAGAAATACCTAGACCCAAATAAAATATCATGAATGGGGTTAAGCATGGGTATTATAACATACCATAGTACATAATACCTCAAACATAATGTATATGTGCCCTTTAAGGTATCCTATCACCAAATCAATTTCTAGTTATTTCCTCTCTACTTTGAGTATTTTATAATCATCATCATTACTCTCTTTATTAATATCATGAATGCATATGTATTTTGATTCTGTAGAGAGATACCCCTTGATTTCATTTACCATGACTACATAAATAGAATTATTATTAGTGTTATTTTAGATTTAAACATCTTTTAATTTAAACTCTAATATCTCCTTTTATTCATGTAGATAGCCATGATCAAGACTACCTACTTATATTTCACTCACTTTGATGATGAGAAAAAAACTAAATTGATATAATTTTATTATTGTTCACTATGAATTAAATACTTAGGTGTATCAATGATAATAATTGATATGACTATTTTAGAGGCATAGAATGCATCCTCCTCATTTAGTGGTTCTAGTTATTGCATTTCATCCTGAATCTAATCACATGAGGTTTATGGTTTATCATATTTCATGGACAAATAATTTATACTTTGGATTTCATCTACCCACTTTCCAAAGATGACTACTTCAATTTCATCATCAGACTCATTTTCATCACTAATCTCCTACACTCTTGCCTACATAATGGAATACTCTTGATAAACATAACTGCTTCAACACTTGTCTTATTTTTGCACTCATAAGCCACAAAATGTGACATCAATAATGTGGTCTTTTAGTTCAATCCATAAATTTATTACTGGGGATATACTCTAACAAATGAGACTTGGTTAAAAATAAAACAAAAAGAAGTTATATCACTAACATAAGGAAAAATAACCCATTGATCATAAATATAATTATCATAATTATATGCATTAAAATAAACAAAAGTATTATAATTCATCACAAGAAGGTTTAGTTTACTATAATATTGATAAAATTCTTGATCATGAGGCATAAATGGGTCCATGGGATGAATTTTAAGTAAGCAAAGTGAAGGATTTTGGGTGTAAATACCTAAATATCCTAATGTGTAAAACATGTCAATACCATATCCATGTAGCAATGACTTTATTTTTATCATAAAATTTTATTGGTAGGTCAATTAAAAGTCTGTGAGAGTGGATTGAGTCTTGTGGATAAGTATAGCAGTGAGGTTATCCAACAATTTAAGATAGATCTTGGTGATAACTTACTCTGTTTAGAGGATTGGGTCTCTCAATCTCCTATAAAATTGATGAAAGTAGTTGTTAAACACACTCATGGTTTCTTTTAGATCTCTAAGGGTAGGATAAAACTAAAAGTGTAAGGTATTAAGATTAGTGGACACACTGAAATGGATGAAAAATGCATTTTTTAGAATTGTCCTATGAGTTAATACATCTATTTGATAAATCAAGGTACAAATCATAAGCAACCTCATCTAAATAATAAGGAAACAAATAATATGAAAAATCTTCATGTTAGATATAAGTTTAGATAATTGCATATTTATATTTATGACTATGTTCTTTGATAGTTAGACTCCCACCATGTGTGTATTTTGGGGAAAAAATGAGATTCTTATGCAAATTATGGGGAACCCCTAGAATGTTCATAGGGTAGCTACATCCACTAGCTATAATACAACCATTAATGGGTTAAAATACTATTAATGCACTATTTAGGTGCACAAAATGGCATGGAAAGTGTAAAATATGGGAAACAACATAATAACCAATCATAAATCTAAAAATATTCCTAGTGGACCTCCTTCTAGTGTCAATATGTTGACATGTGTTTCAAGATGGTAATAGTTTGGGATAAGCATAAATGATGGCCATAAGACCACACAAGTAATAAATAAAAATACTCCATTAAGGACCTAATTATATCACCAATATGTTTATGTTTCATTTGGCATGGCCTAAAAAATCTATGTAGGGTGTGAGCGCACCCAACCACTCCTAAAAATGAACCACAAAATTATTTCCCCAAAGTCTCTTTCACTAGGTCATGACATACTAGATACCTCAAGGGATATTGTGTTTACTATTTTATTCAAGGGGCCTTTTTTGTATCTATAATAAGGCCAGATAAATTAAATATGATGTAAGTCTCTTGGTTTATTTCCTAATAAATTAATGCAGTTAGATTTAGCATGAAAACATAGTTAATTAAAAACCTATCCATCACATATCTAGATTCAACAATGCACAAACAATATTAAACAAGGGTTTTACATCAAAATTAAAATTTTAAGTAGTAATTACATTCATATTTAACCTATATAATGTAAAAATTTATAAAAAATAATGATCAAAAGGTGAGGTAAAAAAATATGGGATTATTTTTCACTGAATAAAGATCTAATTTTATTGATTGAATAAAACCAAAAACAATTATATTTTATTTATCCAATATTAACACAAAAAAAATAAGATAGTGATAAAGTCTAAATATAAAACATCTAAAAATAAGAACACAACCACCATATACATGTTTAATAAAATGAACAAAAGGTTCCACAACTTCTCGTAAAAGATATTTTCTTGAGAAACATAGTGTTTGGGTTAATCACAATCAGATGAATATATATCAATGCCTCAAGATAACATTTACCACAAAATATAACTAGGAAAGAAAACAAATGCAAAAATAAAATGGTTTTATCCTCTATGCTACATTTTAACTCTAATGAATGAAGCCTTTGCAAAGCCTCTCATTTTGATACTTATATATTTCTAGTTCATTGACCAAAGGGCCCTTTCCTTCTAAAAGTGGGTGAATAATTTTAATTTTATCCACCTAACTAGTGGTGTATTTAAAGGAGAGGTTCCTCCTAGTACTTAGAGGCTAAAAACATTAATTTTAATAGCCAATTCTTGTAAATTCATCATGAATGATGTACTTCCCTCTTATTTGAGGTAACATCAACAAAATTATGACACAAAAATGTAAAAAAGTTCTAGGTCTTGAATTTTTACTATTTCACCTTGTGTATTTGTGAAAAATATGGAGTCGGCTTTCCAACACCATAAGCATCATGTGAAGCATAGTATTGGTTTTAGATTTATGGCCAAAACACTGACCAACACTCTACTTACACATGAACTACTCTACATGTATATTTTCCCAATGAGTTTTGGTGCCCATTTCCACATGCATTATGTGGGGATGTAATGTTTTGTATTTATTTAATTAATACTTTATAATTTGGTGTCCCGTCTAATTTACTATCTAATCCTATAGAATGAAAATAATAAATGTCATATTTTCTAAAAAATACATAGAATTACAATAAATGTGATAATTAAAAATAACACAATTAAATTGTAATAATGATAGGTATTTCAATTTTAAATTAATTTTTATTATTCCCATATCACTATGAGGTCATTGATATAAACTTCTTGACTTCACTAATAACTCAAGAAATTGAGCTCTGGTGTGAGAGTTATGACATAAATGTGTTCTTGTGTATTTTAGTATTTGAAAAAGAAATTTTTAATAAAATATTAAAAATTAATAAAAAATAATATACTAAATAATTTATCACTTTTTAATTTAGTATGCACACCCAGGAAAAATTTTAAACATGTTTTATGTTGTTGCACACTCTTTTTACTTATTGTCACACTTTTTGTGCTTAAAATATTATGATTAGAATTTTATGTCAAAATTTTGTGCCATAATTTCGAGCCATAATTTTATGCCCAAATAGTATGCTAATTTTTATCTAAACTTTCATTCCCAACTTATGTGTCATACTTTCGTGCTCAACTCTTATGTCTACAAAATAAAGGTTAAGAGCTAATTTTTGGGAGAAGTGTTATATATATCAAATTTTATCCCTTGAACTCATCAAACAAAATAATATGGGTTATAGGACCCCAAAAGTGCATAAAAACCAAGATATGTCAAAATTATGACCATATTCATGATAAAACAACCATCTAAAAAAATAAGGTGAGACCCAACTACACTGTAACTAGGGAAAATAGAATTTAAGAAAAAAAGGTACCCTAATTTCAATAAAAATTAGGGCATGTTGTGTAATCAAAAATAACATAGACTAGTAATAAAAGGACATAGTGGATATAGTGATGAAATTTTGGTAAGTTTGCTACTGTAAATTCAATTTTGACTATATAAAATATGATTTAGGGTTCAACCAAGCCCAATTTCATTACAAAATGAAATAAAAATTCATTTTTTTCAATGGTGGAGGAAATTAAACCAATTTTAACCCATAAATCATAAATTTGACTATAAGATGTGATTTGGGACTAAAATAGCTTAGATTTCTTGACATATTGAGTGAATTAGTGAATTGGTACAATCAATGATGTAATTTGAGTAAAAATGAGCTTTTTGAACTAAATTTTGACTATAAAGGATGTAATTTATGGATGTTAACCCAAATTTCATAACAAAAATAACCAAATATTCCATTTATTCAATCTAAAGGTAATCAGGGATAATTTAAGCTGATTCAACCTAACTATGACCTAAATGTGATTAAAAATGTGATTTGGGGTTTAATCAACTCTAATTTATTTATATAATGAATTATATAATCATTTAGTTTAGTTATTAATGAAATTTTAACACATATATAATGTGTTTTGGGGCTCAATAAACTCTAATACCATCATATAATGCATCAAATAGTTGACTAGTTTAATTATTGAGGCAATTAGCATCAATATGAGCCTCTTATACTTGATTGAAACTATAGAGTGTAATTTGAAGTTAAATTGTCTTTGGTTTAATCATATTTTGAGCCATTAGTCAAATATTACAATAATTGACATGATTTTGGAAAAATTGAGCCACATGAACATATTTAAAATTATACATGATGTGATTTGGAGTGAAATTGACCCTAATATAATCATATAATGAATCAAATAGTTTATTATTTGATACCCTTCAACCTAATTAAAACTATAAAATGTGATTTATGGCTTAATCATGACCAATTTTATCACAAATACATTCATAGAGGCACTTAGGGTTAATATAAAACCCTTGAACCTAACTATAGTTATAGTATGTTATATAGTGCTAATTGAACCACATGTGAAATTAATTTTAGATGAATAGGATTTGATTTAGACATCAATCAACCCCAATTTCATCACATAATATTCTAATAACTTAATTATATATAACTATATGTGTGTGTGTGTGTGTGTGTGTGTGTGTGTGTGTGTGTGTGTGTGTGTGTGTGTGTGTGTGTGTGTGTGTGTGTGTGTGTGTGTGTATATATATATATATATATATATATATATATATATATATATATATATATATATATATATATATATATATATATATAATGTTTATTCTTTGTAACATGTACATGTAAATTACATAATAGACAAAACTCTTCCTCCAATTTTTATTTTTAACCTCTTCTGAGAATTTTGTCCCCACTTACATCTTGTCCATCATTTTATTCCCTCCACATCAAGGATAAAAAGGAACCAAGTTATTTTTCTGACCCCACCATCAAAATATATTAATTTTATCTTGGCATAGGTGATGGACATCATTTAAATAAGAATAATAAATAAAAACACAAAACCCTAGATCAATTACAAGAGTTGAGATAAAAATAAAGGGTACAAGTTCAACTGTATCACTCAAGACAAGGTAAAAGTATTATCCCTAATGAACCAAATGTCAGATAATTATGAATGGATAATGATATTGAATAACTATGATGAATTTTTACCTAAAATTCCAAATTATGTATCAAGTCCACAATCAAAGTATGGAGTTTTTAGTTTTGTTGAATCTGACTTTGTGCATGATGTTTTACCCCCTAACAATGAATAAAATTACATGGAAACATATAATAATGAAAGTAAAAATGAATAAAATACCATGTAAATACTAAATAATGAAAGTAACTATGAATAAAATAGTAGCAAAAATAAATGATATGGAAACACAATCTCAACAAACTCTACCATTAGTAACACCTCCAAGTATTTTATGTAGAAAATGTAAGTACTTAATTGAATTTGATGGTAATATTTTGATATGAATGCATAATAAAATTTATAACCTCCATTCAAGAATACTATCTCAAATAATTTGGGATAATTTCTTTAATAAAATTATATTTTGATAGTAAAAAATGTCAAATGTTTGTTTCATTCATGAAATTTATCAAGATGAGACCTATAATGTACAGCCCAGGATTAATAAAATCTAATATGGATAGTTAAAACAAGGAAATTATTAAAAATATACATAAAAAATATCATATTATAAGGATGAAAACACATAAAATATATTTTAATGATACCCTCTACATAATTACAACTTGTGCACTAAGTGGTCAAATAGGGAGAAAATGCTTGATTTCAAAAACTAGTCAAACACTAAACATAAATGGAAAAATAATAATGAAATTAATTAGGATACGTAAAATACTTAATGGTGCAAATACCAATAATTTTTAGGCATTCTATGTAAAACTTCCATTAAATAATAAGTCTATAGTTGATGCTCTCAAAGATTTACTTGCATAGTTTTAGAAATACAATACAAAAGTGTCACTCAATACAAGATATGTAGTGAAAAGAAGAGTTTGTTCTAGTAACCTTTAACTTCATGCAAATTTTTTTTTAAATATGTCCCAGAAAAAAAATTAGTCCATTTTTTGTACAAAACCATCCACAAATTTATATTAGTCAAAGATATTTTGATATGGAAAACCATTTTATGTAAAAATAAATCATACATGTACCCCTTGTTATGGTAGGTAACATGTCAAATTTTCAACACACTACATTTGTTTTTCATATAAATTTTACTTTGCATAATAAAAACGTTTTTTAGGTGTGTGGCATGGAATTTCGACCAAAATATGTGATGGAATTCATTCCAACCATTTTTTTTGAAAGACTATATGGATAATTTTTTTTATAACAAAGCATGTTTGAATGTAAATTATAGCCTTTGTGGTGGATATCTAAAATTAAAAAAAATATGTCATAATTGAAATTGGACTCAAATTGGTTGGTTTGATAAAATAAAAATATGTGATATATCAATAAAAATATGGAAAATAATCTAAAAGGTGTGAGATTTACATAATAAAATACCTATTTTTGAATTTATGGTCAAATTTAAGGAGGAAATTATTTGAGTATGAAAGGAACACACACACACACATAGATGGTTGGATAAATAATTTAAGTTAAGAAAGGATACATTAAAACTTGGTTCTATTTTTTTAGTATTTGAAATTTATAAGAAGTAAAAATATAAACCACAAATGGAATTTTGGTGATATTATTACAACTTAGTACAAGTTACCATATCCATGCATGTATAATTCATGCATATACCTGATAGTATAGAGAAAGATCAAAAAATATCAAGGGAGTACATTTATATGTCAGTGATGGTCAATAACATTGTATAGAGTATGTTCATTGTTTATTTGATATTTTCTATGGAAATTTCACTTAGATGAACATTACATTCAATCAATATTATATTTAGTCAACCAATTACACATCATAATTCAATAGTGCACACATGTTTTACTTATTGATAATGATGCATGTTATCACTATTGTATAGCATATGTTTATTTTCACTAAGGTTAGATATGGAAAAGGGGAGAATGAACATGATATATCACATATAAAAATATATATTGTAAGAGAGGAGTTTAAGTTTGAATATAGCAGTATTTTTAAAAACCATTGTTGAATGGTGTAACAAGAAAATGAGCCATGTTACTAAATAAAATAATAGTGTTGACAGATATTTAAGGTTTATTGTAGAATAAAATTTGTAAAAGTATGAGTATTTTATTTCTATAATGGGATCAAGTGACCATCATTAATTTTGTAGCATAAATGTAGGTTCTTGGATTATTGATACAAGGAACTTGGGATGTTTATGTTCTGAATGTGTGGACTTTATTTATAATGAGTGTGTATCAAAAGATTGGGTGGATGAATGGAGTTGTAGATCTCTGACTCTAATTCACATATATCAAGTTCCCCAAACATTATAACTTCTATATATGACATCATCACATTATTTGACCATGTATCTAATCTAGTGTAACTAGCTATAAGATTAATCATTATGTATTAAATTATCATTATTTATCTAGGCATCATCATTAAAAAAATTATTTTATTATAAAAGGTATGTTTTTTAAGCTATTTTTGATTGGGAAAATTAAAAAGGAAAAAAATAATACTTATGTTGGTGTGTAGAGGAAAAAAATAAAGTAACTTCCCCAGACATAGATGGGGAAAATTTAACCATCCTATTATGTCTGTGATAAGTAATGGAACATGATATTTTTATGATATCATATCATAAATTTATATGTATGTTTATTTAAATAATATGAAACAAATAGGAATATATTTAACTATTTGAATTTGGTTCTTGGAATAAATATTAAAACTCTCAAATATCATGGGAAGCCATCAAAAAAGAATCTATGGAAAGTTTGTGAGTCAAATCATGAAGCTAGTCTTGTTCCTATCAAGATTAGTGTAGATTCGAGTGCTTAATTAGATTGAAATTACAAGGCATGTTGATTTTTCAAATGTAAATGTATTTAATTTTAAAATTTTTTACTAATTTTTTAATTTCATGAAGCACTGGAGGTGGAGATCTCCAACTACCACTTCAATGTTGGCACAATTTATTGTTAGTGTTACCAAACTCATGAATAGATGTGAGAATATGCATCTAGGTGTATATAGAGGTCATGGTCATGGGAACACATGTATTTTTCATAAGGTGTTGTAAATGATATATATTCATGTGGAAGTCTTAGAGGTTGAAATGTCAGTTGGAGTACAAGAACTTGTCTCTTCACTATAAAAAAATTACATTTTAGGACTTATTACTACAATGTCTATCATAGATTCATATCCAAGGTTAAGTTGAAATTATTTAGGGTAAATTTATTGGTATTTTCTATTCATGTGTGGCTTATTTATATTTTTTCAAAAGAATTATAGTTTTTATTTTATGCACATATGAAGTTTGCTTTAAAAACTCAATTTTCCTCTTATTGGGAAGGGAATTCTCAAGGCCAAAATTGGTACTTTATCTTCTCTCAATTGGGAATTATCTTAGATAGGAATGATTAGAGGTTAAAACCCTAGTCTTATATGTTATACATCACCTTGGATGTGCTATAAATTCCAATTTACACCCACAAACTAGAAAAAGTGGAGATCTCTAACTATTGTTTCAACATTGACAACATTTATTATCAATGTTTCCAACCTCCTAAATATTTTTGAAAGCATGCATCTAGGTGGATTTCGAGGTCATGGTATTGGGATAATGTGTCATTTTCATATATATATATATATATATATATATATATATATATATAGTTTGTGTGTGTGTTATAAGTGATGGAATTACATGTGGAGGTATCAAAGATGAAAATGCCAGTTGGGGGATAAGAACTTGTCTATTCACTATAAAAACATTTCATTTCAAGACTCATAATTAAAAAATATGCCATAGATTCATATCCAAGGTTAAGTCAACATGATCTAGGGTAAAATTAGATGGATTCAAAAAAAACCTATGGGTTATTTATTTTTGATAAAGTGACTTATGGTTTTCATTTTATTCACATTTGATGTTTGCCTAAAAAATGTAATTTTCTCATATTGGGAAGGGCATTCTTGATGATGAAATGGGTACTCCATATCTTGAATGGGAATGATAAAAGTATAAAAATCTATTACTAGAAATTATATATAACCCAAAATATTTTTTAGTGCCAATTTATATCCATGAAGCACTCAGGGTGAAGATCTCAAACTACTAGTTCAAAACTGACAACATTTTTTATCAATCATTCCAACCTCTTGAATAGTTGTGAAAATATGCATAGTAGATATAAATGAGGTTATTCATTCCATTTTACAAAATTTTCATCCAAAAATTTTAATAATAATTACTTTTCATTTTCTTTTATTGTTATGGGGATGTTTTTCCAAATAAATCCTATTGATATTATTTGAAAATGTGTGTGTGTGTGTGTGTGTGTGTGTGTGTGTGTGTGTGTGTGTGTGTGTGTGTGTGTGTGTGTGTGTGTGTGTGTGTGTGTGTGTGTGTGTGTGTGTGTGTGTGTGTGTGTGTGTGTGTGTGTGTGTGTGTGTGTCTGTGTGTGTGTGTGTGTGTGTGTGTGTGCGCGCGTGCGCGCGCGCACGTGCATGCACATGTGAATTGTGTTGAGTGGATATATTATGAGAATTGAATAAATGGAAAATCTAAGTGAAGAAGAGATGGAGATAAAAAAAATTAAGAAAAAAATATAAGATCTATAACCACCAAAATGTTCTAATGCCTTTGGAGACATGGGAATTATAATATTTCACCTAGAGCAGATATAAATGAGGTTCTTCATGCCCTTGACAAGGAGGCTAGATGGATCATATAAGTTTATGACACTAATTACATAAATTTGGTATCCATTTCCCATTCCAATTACCCCATTACAATTAAGGATCACAAAGAAAACCATAAAATGGGGTAGCACAAAAATGAGAAGAATTTCATAGTAATATATGACTCTATCTCAAATGTTATAATATTTCATCTCATGTTATTTTAATTGAAAGATATATTTAAGTATTATTAGTTATATATAATTATTAAACACAATAAATATTAAATATGATCATATTTAAATATGTCCATGTAACTATAAAATTTGGTATTCAAATAATAATGTGAGACTAATCTTATGTAGAAAGATGATCACCATAAAATGTAAACATGTGTGTGTGTGTGTGTGTGTGTGTGTGTGTGTGTGTGTGTGTGTGTGCGTGTGTGTGTGTGTGTGTGTGTGTGTGTGTGTGTGTGTGTGTGTGTGTGTGTGTGTGTGTGTGTGTGTGTGTGTGTGTGTGTGTGTGTGTGTGTGTGCACGCGCGCGTGTGCACACGTGCGTGTGCATGTGCATGTGAACTTTGTTTATGTGTGTTGAGTGGATATATTATGAGAATTGAATAAATGGACAATCTAAGTAAAGAAGAGAGGGAGATAAAAAAAAATTAAGAAAAAAATATAAGAGCTATAACTGCCAAAATGTTCTAAGGCCTTTGGAGACATGGGAATTATAATCTTTCACCTAGAGCAGATATAAATGAGGTTCTTCATGCCCTTGCCAAAGAGGCTAGATGGATCATCTAAGTGTATGATAATACTTACATAAATTTGCTATCCATTTCCCATTACAATTAAGGATCACAAAGAAAACCATAAAATGGGGTAACACAAAAATGAGAAGAATTTCATAGTAATATATGACTCTATCTCAAATGTTATAATATTTCATCTCATGTAATTTTAATTGAAATATATATTTAAGTATTTTTAGTTATATATAATAATTAAACATAAAAAATATTAAATATGATCATATTTAAACATGTCCATGTAACTATAAAAATTAGTATTTAAATAATAATGTGAGCCTAATCTTAGGTAGAAAGATGATCACCATAAAATGTAAACATGTGTGTGTGTGTGTGCACGCACGCGTGCGCGTGAAATATGATCACCATAAAATGTAAACATGTGTGTGTGTGTGTGCACGTGCGCGCGCGTTTGTGTGTGTGTGTGTGTGTGTGTGTGTGTGTGTGTGTGTGTGTGTGTGTGTGTGTGTGTGTGTGTGTGTGTGTGTGTGTGTGTGTGTGTGTGTGTGTGTGTGTGTGTGTGTGTGTGTGTGTGTGTGTGTGTGTGTGTGTGTGTGTGTGTGTGTGTGTGAGTGTGTGTAATATCAAATGAACTCTATATAGGCATACAATGTCAAAGATGTGTACATTTCTATATAATCATATAAAAAATATACATCATCTAAGACATCCTACTCATAAAAAGGCCTCCCTCTCTTTTCCTTGTAGAATACTCTCCCTCAAATGCCTTTCTCATAGATGGATATCCATAAAATTCCTTAGATTATCTAAGGTCTGACAATAAGTACTTTTCTGCTCATATCTCACCAGCATATGAACTTATTAATATATAAATATGATTAGAAACTAATTTCAGAAATTAATTTTAAACCAATAATTTTTTTATTTAAACATACAGTTATCACAATCTTGTGGTCACACCTAATTTTACTATGATGCTCAATAGGGTCAATGACAAGTTGAGCTTCATGCACAAGAGTGTGAAATGGGTAAAATAGATGAGAATGTGTCATGCTAATCATTTAAATAGGCCTATCATATGTTATTAGATAACCTTGCATACACATTAAATTCACTTAAGTTATATTTTCCCAAGTATAGACTAAAATTATTAAAAAATATATTTTACAAGCCAAAATTACACATTAACATACCCTAGTTATTGGTTTCATAGATGAAATTACAATAACAATGATTATGCTCATTTTTATCTGTATAGATGGAGGAGTCCCCACTATGTTCATCAACTAAATAAACAATATAATATTGTTATTTGATCAAAGATATATAGAAATAAATTAAGTATATAAGTATAATATTAATAAAAAAATATTATGTATATGTATACATTAACTGAGTAACATCAACAAATCCAATATTAGATGAGCCATGAACTAGTTGTGCAGTACTCTATCACCCTATAAGATATAAAATTACACATATTATTAAATTTATAGCTTAATTAATTGCTACCTTTTAAATACATATATATCTAAAATTTGAAATGTAAAATATATAAGATACTTGCATATGTGTAGTTGACATATGCATACTAAATATATGTGCTAAAAAATCATTGATCAAAATGATCTCATCTAGACCCTAAAAAACACCACCATCATCATCTAAATTTCCATTACATATATCACCATCAAGACTAAAAAGGTGTGGTCAAACATGTACACTAGGTCGAGTATCCCCATGTTCACCCTCTCCAACATTATTCTCTAAAATATTACTCATATGTTGAATGAGTGTGTCAATAAGTTCATGTAAATTATCAATCTATATTACCTCTTTAATAATATATGGGATCTCAAGATAAATTGGATTTTGATTATATACTCTTGTATTCAATTAACATGATATGAACCTATTATATCCTAATCAAATCCTTTCCCTCGGTCCTAAAAAAATGAGTAGTCAAAAAAGTTGGGAATCTAGTTGAGGATAAACTCACAATAGAGTTTCCTCATAAAATATAATGGAACCTCATGGTTGTTATAAGGTGGGTAATAAAAAACCATAAACCATCAATCCTAATTTGTTTTATCAAATTATACTAGCTTTAGTGGATTGTGAACCATTTTGTGGATAATGGAAAAGGTGCATTGGTTGATGGATCAATTAATAATGCAAACAAAAATGGTTTTTTACTATTTTTTTGTCCTTCACTTCTTATTATGAGAATTTTTCAACATATTAATCCTTAAACCACTCTATATAATATTCCCAATGGTCAATTTGACTTGTTATCAAGTAAACTTGACCTAGTATTGATTCTAGGGTATTAGCCAAATATGTATGGGGGGTGTTGGTGGAACTATGGTCCCTCATTCTCCTAATTGTCTCTTCAATTTGTATTTTTTTTTAATCAATTATGTGTGAAACCAAATCCTCTTGAATACCTAGGGTTTATTTTGGAATTATAGGAGGGGATAAGAGGGTTATTAGGAGTTTTAGGAAGATGGTAAGGAAGTATTTGTCTTGCACTTGAATGGGCTATTCAAATAAAAAACTGGTTTTAAAAAAATAATAATAAAATAAATAAAAATTCAAAAATTGTGTTAATAAGTATGAATTTCACTTGCTTATCTCTAATTTCTAGTGAAATTGTATATTTTTCATGTTAACTAGAAATGGTGGTGCGTTTTCTCTTCCTAATAATAAAATGTGAGTATGTCTCCATGCTTGAGGGTAGAAAAGAGATGCAACGCAAATTAAAATGATTTATATTATGTTTGGATGTAGGTTTATAGTTTATATGTTAATTTAGAATAATGTATAGATTTTTTAAAACTTACCAAAATGTGTACATATTATATCCATTATATAACACATATGCATTATGCAAATATATCCATGAAATTGGCCCTAAATTATATGCACTTACCCAAAAGTACATTGACTGTAATTTGTTATTGGTGTGTTATTTTTAATAAACCCACATTGTGTGCCAAGATGATATCACATATTAATTTACGATCTTCAATAGTTTCACCATGTTAACATTCATTGCCCAGTTTAAGTACTTCAAGGTAAGATTTAATGTCATCATGTATGCTATCAATTATAATAATCTATCATCCTTTTCATGTTTTTTTGGGTGTCCATGCCCAAGTGATACTATTAATATTCAAATATTATTTAATTTTCTTTGATTTAATTCATGTTTTGTTTGGCCTTAAATAATCATGATACAATGTTACACCTTTTGTTTTCCATACATGTTTCCATTATTAAATCATCACCTATTTAGCCATATTCTCACCTTCTATTTTAAGGTAAATATCCCCATCTAACCTTCCCATCCATATATTTTCATTTTATATTCATACTAAAATCATCTATCCTACATACACATCCATCAATGGATGAATACTTTTTTAGGTCATTCACAAATATGCCCAACATAAATATCATTAATACTTGGGATATTTTTTAATTTGATATGGTAAAAAAGGTAGGATTTATATGGATCTTGAAACCACAAAGTTTAAACAAAGTAAAATAGAACCAAAGTCATGAAACAAAGAGCCCCACAAACTAAACAATGTGGAGGGACTTTAGCCAACCAACTAGAAACAAATAACCTAGAACAAAAGACCCAGGTAATAAAAAATTATTAAACCCTAAAGAGACATAAAAAACTTAATCAAAATGCTCCTTAAATTTAGTATAGTAATTTGGGAAAGCCTATTCCAACTTGTCTTCCTTGTCCTTCAACTTATCATTCACCACTCCACCCAAAGTCCACTTGTTCAACCCTTTGGGTAGTCCATTTTTGGATTTATTTCTTGTATTCTTATCTTAATTTTTGTCTTTAAGTTTATTTTGAGTGAATTCCTAATTTTTTTGAATGAATTCATCACCTATAACTTTTTCCTTATGATAGGTCACTTCCTCCTCTTTGGTAGTGAAATTATTTCTAATTTTATCACTTTCCTTTCATGTTATTCCACTCTTTCATGAGACCCAACATGTTCCTCACCATATTTTTAAGCTTTTAATTAAGGGCTCATAACATCATAATGAATTCCCTATTAGGGTCCTCTAGGTCAAAAATTTCCTTCCCCTTATTACCATATTTCTCATCCCAGGATATAATAATGAATTTAGGTCTTTTAACTCTAGAAGTTTAAGGTATTTCACCCTTAATTTTAAAATATTGTATGATTTGGGGGGTCTTTAAAAGGTTGGTGATGAAAAGAGGAAATGGGGTGTAGGTTTTCAAAGGTACAATCTATTCCCACCTTCTCTAGGTATCCATAATCCTATTATGACATGTCATCCTTGACACTAGGGAGGGTTTTTACATCCTTTCCTCTCAAATATTCCCCTTTTTTCACCAAGATAAAAATTAGACCTTGGTAAATAATGTCACTTTCATTACTTTTTTGGTTGGCCAAGGTAGTACTTTTCAAGGACATCAAAATATATAATGGGAGGTTAATTTTATGCCCATAAAAATTGTTCAACTATAGGAAATTATGATAACAAATTAATGTGAACTTTCCTTCTAGATCAAGGTATTTCATAATTTTAAGGCATACTTTAGATCACCATCAGGGTAGATTTTGACTAGGGAAATATTTATTCTTAGTATTTAAGGTAGCATCAGTTTGAAAGAAATTCTAAATTAGTTTAAGATTTTTAGTTTTATCCTTGAAATCATTAACCCCCTTATATCTCATGCCTATAACTTCTCCAATATCCCATCCATGATCATGATATTTATCCCATGCATTCAAACTATGCATTTTTTCTAGGTGGTGATAAAGTCCTTGGCCATCTCTACATTGTACCTAGTTATGTCTTACATATATTTAGTCAAAACACATTCTTGAAGCTTCTCCACACCCTTGTATTACTTTGGACCTCCATGTATTATAATGGCTCCAATAAGTCTCTATCACCTTCCATTTTCCTAATATTCTTACCCACCTAGTTCTAATAAGAATTGAAATTCTTTAAAATACCTATAGAGAGATTAATCTTTATTATTCTTGACAGTGCTAGTACTTATAAATTTTACTTGATCACTATGATGATTATGCAAAGGGGATTTAAAATATTCATGTTCAATATAAAACGTCCCACGTGTGACCAATATTGATGCAATTTATGACATGATGTTTGAATCATTATGAATCACTTTAATTAAATGAGGAGGTAAGTTAGTGGACCCATGCTAGATGACCAAGGATTAGTACCCAAACCCTATATTAGTAAAAAAAATTGTAACTAAATTTCCTTCCCTAAATATATGGCCTATAGTCACGTCACTAAAATGAGAAAGTGATGCTTTAAAATCATCAATAATTTATTTAATAGTGTGAGAAGAATTAACCTTGCCAGAAAGAAAATTAATGATGTTGAGAGAATCATTCTCAATGATGGTATTTTTAATCTTGACCCAAAATTCAAGTTAGATACCCCATAAAGTGGATTTAGACTCAACCACGTGATTAGTTTAGACTCCTAGGGGACTTACATAGGCTTTTGCCTCTACCCCTTCAAAATATCTGATAACTCCCCCACCCTCAACCTTACCTGAATTACCTTATGAGGTTCCATCAAATCTTAGTTTCATCCAACCCAAAGGTGGATTAGAACACTTGGTAAGTCTCTTATTATTTTTTAGCTTGGAACCATCACAAATTTTAGTTAGGTTCCAGTTATGAAGAATATATATCTCATCATTTGAACCTAAGGCCTTCTCTTTAGGTGGGAAGGTCTTCTAATTCTCTTTGATTATGAAACATAAAAAAATGAAGGTGAACTTAAGGTTCATATTTTTATTAATAAATATGAAATAATTTATAGCCTTCTATATTTCCTAAAACTAATGGGTAATATCTATATGCCACAAGAAGAAAAGGGATGGAAAGAACTAGGGTAGCTTCCATTGTGTGATAAGATCCAAAATGGAAATAGGTTAGACCCAGGAGACCTTAAATTTTTAGGTAAGTAGATCCAAATGAATGAAGGGGTAGGTTAAGAAAATTAGGTGAACTAAATCTTCAAAATCCTTACAAAGGTAGAACCTATTCGTGATTACCATACCACAGCTAGCCAAGTTATTAGTAGTGATGATTTTATCTTGGGATGCTAACCAAAAAAATATTTTAACCTTAAGAGTAATATGTTTGACCCAAAGAGGTCTCCAATTCTTCCTTTCCTCATCAAGATCTATCTTTAGTAGGTATCTATATTTTATCGAGTAGGCTCCACTATTCTTAGTTAGATGAAGTAAGTTATCTTCTTTAGGAGAAAAAGGAATGTGGATTTGAAGAATTTTGTCATTCTTTTTTCCTTTCCTAGTTTTGATTGCATATAATTTCCTTCAGAAACTTTATGATCTTGATTATGAATTCTAACCATTGATAATTGTTCCATATCCATTAAATTATATGGCATTTTATTTGGAGAAGTTTGGTAGATTAAGGAAAGAATAATGTTATTGGTTTGACTTACAAATAAAGGACATGAGATTTGAGATCATCAATAGTTTTAGGTGCCTTTGAAACACCAAATTTGGTATTTACTAAGTAAAAAACAAAATCTCTTAGATTTTTCATGGTTAGGATATCTTAAATGTTTCTTAGCTCAAGGTGTTTTCAAGGGGGACTCTTATCTACATTGGTCCCTTCTAACATCCCCATCTTTGAACTAGACAGGGTCTTATTGGGCCCATACAAATCTATTACCACCCCTTTGGGACTTGAGATCTACATTTTTAGGGTGGTGAGTGATATAAATTTGTTGATTATGGACTTAGGGGATAAGGTCTCTAGGGTGCCTTACCCAATGGGATCTTGATTGATATCCATGCATGCACCTTCCACATTTTTAGTTAGATCATCACCTTCAACCAAGGGCTTGGGAACTTGTTTCCTAGCCCAAGATAGTTTGGAAACATGAATTGTTTGGGTTGATTTATGATAATTTTTAGTTTAATGGATGATAATATTACACTTTTTATAGATGATATCTATATTTTCATACTCGATGCATTGATACCACTCTTCATATTTATATATTAGTTTGATTGAGTGAAGGAGAGGTTTATTAGCCTAAATACAAACTTTAAATATGGCTTCCACCATCCTTCTTAAGGATTTGGTCATAAAATCAATAGCTATTAGTTTCCCAAGGGATCTAAAAATACCCATTATCACTTTTAGTTCCCAATATTCCAATGGAAGTTATGGAAAGAGTACCCACATGGGGATACATTCCATTGGTGTGATTCTTAAGTTTGTGCCTACTTTATAATGCCTAATGTAGATGTTTGATATTATCATAAGGTAAGGGCCATCAATCAAGACTTTGAAATAATATTCTTGATTAGTGAATCTAATTAATAATAAATTTATAGTGAGGACAACCACTTCAAGTTGACCCTTGGGTTCCCATCTTTGGTCTGCCCATTTTTTGAAGGAATCTATGTGGGGCCTAAAGTTATTTAATTTTGATAAGATGGAATTAATAATTTTTTTGTTAGCTATTTTAATAATGATGTGAGGGATAATGACACATACCTAGTTATTCTCTACTAATGGTTGAAGCTAAAATTTAGAAATGTCTTATCCCACTAGTCTTTTGCCCAACAATTGATCTACCTGAGAAAGCATTGATTTTGGAATGTTTTTATCCTATCCATTTTGAGGTGGGGACTTGACATCAACTGAATGATTGAAAAATTCATCCCCTATGCCTTTCCTATTAATTCACCTCTAGACTCACCCTCCCATGACTACATGGCATTATGAGTCACTATCTAGTTTTAATGCCTAAATTCAAATTCAAAATGTGAATACCTTTCTCTTTATTTCTCATTGATATCCATATCTCTCTCATTATTATTTTATTATCATTCAAATTAGCATGAAATCATTTCTTAATGCATACTTCCTTATGAAAATTTATGGGTTAGGTTATTTTATTTTTATACATTATTGTATTAGATTATTTGTGCCAAAAAACAAGAATCTAACATCCTACTACAATTTACAAATACACTTTCCAAACAACATAAATATTTTTACTAATAAATTATATTTAGAAGCTAATATTATCTACCTCCACCCATTACACATTTTCCCCAATGTTTAATATATTATTTTAATCCTTTTTTAAAATCTTCCATCTCTTTAATTTCCTTGAAAGGTGAAAAATGATGTTTTACTTCCAAAAGGTCTATCTCACCATTTTATTTTGTATGCCATATTAGAATTGGATGAGACCATTACTAATATTTTATTTTATTTTTATATTACATCAGTGGTATTCCATCCATGACATGGAACCTAAACATCCTAGGTTTCCATCCAATAAGTGTGTCTCCACAAAGTCCTTGAAGTCATACGCTTCCTTAATAAGTTAAGGAATCAACATATTTTATCCCTCTAATAATTTATGTTGGTGTCCAGTATATGTGGAAAATAAAATGTGTCAAATTTTAATAATGATGTTACTAATCTTACAAAACTCCCATGTATATCTTCATTAGTGTGTCCCACTAGAAGAAAAATTACATACAAAATTTTGAATACTCTTATTGTTTTCAAGATGGATGTAAATGAAAATAGTATATAATTCTTATTTTCATTAAAATAATTATCTACTTTCAAGTAGAGGATTGGTGGTTATTTTTTGACTAAAGTATTTGTACTAATAACACTTATTAGTTCAGAATGGAAAAAATTATATTTTACTCTTTGTAATTTTCATGCACTTCATTTTTCAGTAGTGAATCATGCAATGGATGTCTTGATGATCACTACTAATGTATGATAAATTACCATATTCATCAGTGACCAATTATTCAACCTTCTTAGGACACAAATTCAATTATATGACTGTGTAATTTTCTCCATGTTAAAAAATGATAAGATAAAGTAGAAATAAACCAATTCGTGTGTCCATGTGTGACCATAATAGTCAAATTAATAAGATGTTAATAATATTAATTATATACTTAGCTTTATTTCACATATTTAGTATGTAATTTTTCATTTTATCATGCACAATACTTAATAATCATTGAGTTTGCTCCTATGATTGAAATATGTGGGAATAATAACATTCACAATAGCTTTGAATGTATTCAGTATTCCATTTTTATTCCTTTTTAAGTTATTAGATTGATTTTGGGCATGTGGTGGATCAAAATTTGTTCTACATATTTGTAATCTCATCACACTTGGTGAAGAAATTGGTTTTTACAATGAATACATGTTTATTTTTTCATTAATTATCCTATAATGTAGGAATTAGTTTTTGAGGAAATTTTAGTCCATTAAATCCTATAAAACAAGTGAAATATATAAAAATATCTGAATTTATCTCAATGATTCTCAATATGCAAGTGATTTTTGTAGAGGTATTTAACCATTATTTATCTTTCTTAGTGTTACCATTTATTGCATGCATATCACCATTTTTCTAGCCATATTTATGAATATATAATTTACTCTTTAGGTACCATATTCTTCATTACATGCAATAAAAAATTCATCTATCCCATAAAATTTAATTTTATGTATCTTCGTATATTCCTCAACCACATCAAAGACGGCATTTCTTCTTAATGTATCCAACACTTATTTATTTCTAGCCTCTTCATTCACATATTTAGTTTTATATAAATGATATTCCACATTTTCCACTTCATCCAAAAAAATTGATCATTTTTAATCCTCATAATTTTTTTGATATGATGACCTACTTAGAGTGACATTCAAATTTTGACATTTTTTAGCATTATAGAGTATTTTGATCATTTTTTTTGGAATGATTGTAATTATTGATATCAAAATAAAATATATATACCAACTAGGGGTGTCACTCTTATAATACATCCTAACTTTTAACATGAACCTCTTTTGGATATTCTTTGAATATAACATCCATGGGAGAACCATCTATATTGGAAAATTTAAAAGTAGGTCATTATATGAGAGATCCTTAAAATAGCGAGCAATTTTTGAAAAGAGGCTTACATACTATATCGATATGATCACCAAAGGTATTGACATCCAATCCTTTAAATTTTACCTTATCTCCATCAAGTACATGTTGGGGCCAACATACCCCCATTTTTTGAAAATTAGGACCCTTGAGAAACCTTGAGGTTTGAACATGAAGTGTAGCATGTTGAGTTTATTTGTAGAATCTGAAGATCATCCACTTTGTTAAAATCATGCTTAATTAGTTTCATTTTTATTTAATTTGAAATAATAGTGCGAATAAATGTTCTTTGTGGATTTTAGTCACATGTTCGATGGTGTTGTTCCTAGGAAATTCATGTCCCTAAACCCTAATAAAAATCTCAATTTAAATTTAAATGTTGGCAGGAATAAAATTGGTGGGAAATATATTAAAACCAATTTTAGACCTAAGGATAAAGCACATGTTTTAATCTTAGTCATGTTTTTTTAACATAGCTAAAAATTAAATTAAAATTCTTGCTCCCCTTATTATATTCCCATTTTAAAGATTCCTTTGTATGCCTAAGTAGGTATTCATTCTACATGGCCCTTTTAATATTTCCTAACTTAGCTTAAGGATTTAACCCTAAGGCCATATAGTATTTATTAATGATAATGAGACCTTAATCTTAAAACATTAGCCTAATTTTGATTCCCTGAGTCCTCTTTTTATGTTAGATTAGTCTCTCACTTATACCTTAGCCTAAGGTTTTAATCCTAAGGCCTTGACATATTTATTGATATGAGTGAGAATTTAGTCTTACCACCTTAAGCCCAAGTATTTTACATCTCTATGGTCCTAAATTAACTTCCTTACATATTGTAGTATCCAACAACCCATTATTTACCATGGCATTTGATCCAATGGAGTGAGGAAAACATGAGCTTTGATTTAAACAACATGTATTTTTAATAATTTGATGGTTCATGCTTCATCATAGATTTTGATAAAATGTTACAAGGAGAAAAAATAGTATCCCACATATATCCCACTATAATAATCACATTCAATCCCTTGGATCATGATCAATACTTCTCACTTTCTTGCAAAGACTTGATTAGATGGTATGAGACATAATTGAAAAGTCAAATGACTACAAAAGCCCTGAATGATTAACATGCAACACCCTTACATTCAAGGATTAAAATAAAAAGGGCCCATTTAATATAAAATATCCAATCATGAGTAATCTCCTAGATCATGATCCTATGGCTCATACTTCTTACCAAGTTTGATCTGATAGAGTGAATGTAGTCCAAGATCTTAAAAGATTCTATAGATGTGCCAAGTGACATTCTCACATTGAGTCATAATAATTTGATGAGCTTAAAATTGATATTTTCATGACTATCATTTGACATCCATGAGGACATATTTGATTACTATAGAACCATCAACTTTAAGCCCATTAAATAAAAAACTTTACTAGCTTAAAATTGACATTTGGAAAACCATCATCTGATGCCCATAAGGATGCATTTGATGTTTACATGACTATCAAATTTAAGATAATGAATTATCATGCTCAAGGTCAAAATTCACTCTAAAACCTTGATGGAAAGCTCAAAAATGGCTCTACAGGCTAATGGAAATGCTCAAAGAATGCTAAAATCCTAGTTCTCAAATTGCAAAATGTGGAAATGGTCTTATAATATAAATATGCAAAATAAACCTAGTCTAAGTCTATACTTTGGGGTCCCCATGATATTTTATTAAAACATAATGAACCTTAAATTATATACTTATACTAAGTCTTATTTTAAAATGGGAAATCATTATAGTAAAACTTTAGACCAAATGCATTTAGATTAAGGTTTTAAGGTGTTTTATCAATACAATGTGTTATCAACCATTATGTCATGTTGATCGTTTTGAGCATATTTTATAAGCCATGGCATAAATATTATAGAACAATGTTTACATTATATTTATTAAACATGATATATATATTAGCTTATAATATTTAAGCCATGCCCCCCTTGCATATAAATTAGAAAACTTAGGCATAAAACCCTTAGCCTAAGGTTTATTTGATACATAAAAGTGAAACAAACCTTAGACTAAGGGACTTAATCTTAATTCATGGTCTTAATAATGTGCTAACTTAATGTTTAGGAAACTCTATAGATCAACAACATGTGATATATCATTTATATTTGATCTAATGATGTGGAATCACTCAAAGACTTTTCAATGAGGCCCTACGAACTCATGAACTTGATGCATTGAGAAGTGCATTTGAGGCCATTCTGATAGGATGATCTGATGGTTCATGTTTTGTCTCTAGATTTCAATCTAATGGTGTGAAGTCACTCATGACTTTTTAAAGGACCATGAGCTTACCACATGGCCAATACACATTCAAAAAGTGACTGACTTACGAATTGAATCATGGAGAAGCATGTAAAGATACTAAGTGTCACTACTATGGAGGTTTGTAATAAAAGGAACCGATCATGAGAAAGGGCCCATATTACTATCAATAGATTGTTTAATCATAAATTTTGATCCAGTAGAGTGAAATAAAAGGGGCATTTTTAATTGCCAATGGATAGTGTTCAAAATGCATTTATGAAAAATTTAGCTAAAGATCCATACCAATGCCACATGGGCACTATGCAAGCACAAAAATACAAAATATAAGATCTTGTGGGCTTAGAAATGAAAAGGTTTAAAATAAAAGGTCCAAATCAAATCTGAGGCATGTATAAGTGAGACTCTAGATATTTCCTACCATTAAATCTCAAAAAACCTTAAACCTTACATAAAATTGACTCAATTGTATTAATTTGGTTATCATTCAATCAAAAGGGAGTTGAATTGTGCTTTTGAGTGCAAGAGGGATTTCATAGAGACCATTTGCTACTATTGTATACAAATTCATAGAAATAGAGACAATGGAAACTTACCAATGACAACTGAAGGAGTTGATTGATCTAAACTTATTAGTGGATAAATAAGATTAGATCTTCAAGGATAATAAATTGGATGCTACAACCCTGAGTTCTCCAAACATGAGGAACTAGTTTAAGCTATTTTTCATGATCACAAAATTGAATCAAATCACCAAAGAAGAATAAAGGATTACTATAGTGAGCTAGAGATATTATGATATAGTTGATGTTTAGATGGTAGGTCTCCCCTAAGCTATGGAAAAACCTAAGGTACTACATTGCATCGATATCCTTGCCCTTATTTTTATTGATTAAAAAAATTGATAATGAGTGGATAATTAGGGAAGGAAACTTGAAAAGGTTAGCATATGTTTCTCCTATAGTATTTTTTGGATATTAAAAGATTTCCACTCCCCATGTAGATTTATCCAAAATTAAGGAGTGGACCTCTAAACATGACCTAGAGTCTATCTTAAGACCTTGGTTACATCAAGGACCCCATGTTTTTAGATACTTCAATGGCAAGATCCCTATCATGAAAATTTGTGAGGGAATTAGGGTAATAATCACCCTAATAAACTAGGATTTTGGTGCCCCTTCAACCACTTATGTGAATAAACTTTGGGTCCCGTATGTGCACTTCATGGTGGAAAAGAAACTCACCCCTCCAATTAGAGTTTTAATCAGTGTCTTCCTCATCAAGTAATTCAATGCCATAAAAAAATGTATCTAAGCAATTCTACATGATGTCATACATAATAGACACCCTCCTGGTCTCTATTACTTTTACAAGGATTAGGAATTAGTATCGAGATAGCAAAACCACTATTTCACACCAATACTCCAAATTGTATATTTTTATATACAAGAACCACATGTAGTTCATTTATGACTAAATTTATCCAGCCATAGTTAAGACCAAAGCTAGACACTAGGATTCGTTTGGTTTTTAACTGGATGAACTTAAAATGTGGGATCCTAAGGTTATAGTGGCTAACCACTTGAAAGATAAGAATCTCCCAAATCCTGAGTATGTACATCAACTTGGTGTTCATGACACCATCTACATCAAGGTTAATAATTATGAAGTGTTGGCCTAAATCTAAGGCCACAACATCAAGTTGGAGAATAAGTTAATAAAGGATGACAAACCATTTGGGGAGAGATGGAAAATACATCCTTTACAATATCAATTACTTCTAGGACCATCTAGGATATCCCAATAATAGTCCCAAGTAGAACAAGCACAACCCTAGCCCTAAGAGTAACTTAAGTAAAGACAATATCCACAAGGCCATGGGCGAGAGAAGGTTAGAGAAAGGAAATTGGAAGAAAGGCCTAGAGAGGGGACCCCATATTCAACACTCTCACAAAGTCCACCTTATCTAGTATAATATTTAGATATGATTACCTTAGAACCAAAAGATACACTTGAAGGTGCCCTATAGGAACTTGTAGAGTCTTATGACTCAAACAGGGAGGTAGATCCTAAAGAAGACAAAGGAAAAGACATTGTCCTTGTGGCATCCAAAGATAATAGGAAAGTAGAGTTAGAATTAGTTCTTGTGGGACTAAATAAAATACCAAGGTTGATCATCCTTCACCCCACAACTGAGGTAAATTTATTTCATGATGAATTCCCTATTCATGGACTAGTCATTTTTGACTCGTTCATTTATGGTAAACTCCAAAATATCCCCTCTTTCCCATTTGTGGGCTATGACAAGAGTTGTTAACATTGATATTCAAGATGACATGAAGCCATGGATAAGGGCTATGGTGAAAGAGTAAGAAGAAAGGAAAATTGTGGCCATTCAAGGACCAAAAAGCAAGAAGATGGATGCTCCAAGATAATCTAGTAACTTTGGTGTGGAGGTCCCATAACCTCTCAAATTCAAGGAACTAGTTATTACCATCTATTTCAACCTTGAAATAGTTGGGTAGGAGAGAATAAAAAATAGGATAGTAGTGAGTAGAATAGAGGAATTCACCTTTCAAAAGGTAGAACCATTTATAGGTTTAACTCATGTAGGAGGCTAGTAGCTTGGTAAAGTAGCCATTCATGAAGAGGATGTGGAAAGTCCAATTGAATCCCAGTCTGCATAGGCTTAAGTTAGAGTCCAAGGCTTGAAGCAGAGAATCCTAAATTTACAAAAGTAAAATTAAAACTTACAGACATAATAAATTTTATCAGTGCCTAAGGAAATAACCAAGATGTTGTATGTGTCATTCTATGACATGTTTGAAACACTCAAGTCAAGGAAACTAAGGCAAAGTACATTAGAGGAGTAGTGTGTACCAGCTAGGAGTTTAGTCACCCAATGGTAGGCCTTAGAGGATAAAATATCCCAAATACTTAACATTCAAATAAATAAATAGATCCCAAACTTTAAGACCATCAGTTTGGGATACTTAAGTTCAATCTTGGGAATTGTGGTGGATAAGGTCTAGAATATAAGTGCTTGGCATAATAATGTGGAAAGGATCTTAAATGATGATAAGGAGCTAATTTCAAGGATTTAATAGATTATTATAAATATTCTTATAGATCCTACACAACCCACTTCCCTTGGGATCATAAGTAATGAGAAATTTAGACATGGGATACTTTGGTAATGCAAGAAATCAAAGGAAAGAGCAAAGGTAAATTTTGAGCCAAAAATAGTAAAATCCTAGACATGATATTCAATGTTGGAGAAAGAATAAATGAATCTATGAGTATTAAATAAGCCATGGATAGGAATGATAGGGAGTTTGATGACTTGGTAGATCAAGAGGGGGAGAATATCCTAAAGTTTGTAGTGGATATAAAGCTAGTTAATGAGTAACATGTTAAAGCCATGAGCATCCTCCAATAGTGACAAGTAGAGATTCCACCAACAAATTGAGAAGTATTTTATTTTGTATATTTTTGTAAATTTTGAAATAGAATATTCCATTGTAAAGGGATATGATAGTTTGTTAATGTATTTGCCTCTAGGTTAGTATGATTGTGAAAATCACGTGTATTTTAGAATTTGTAAGGATGGTTGTGCTTATATTTGTATGTATGTATTTTGTAACTGACCAATATACTCCTTGATATTTCTATAAAGTCATGTATTACCAATTATAAAGGGGAGAGATTTTGAGTAACTTTGTACAATTTGACGCAATTAATATAATTAAAGGAATTCTACAAGGATTGTTTATGTTTGATGTGTTAATTGTCATTTTAGATTTTCTCTTAATGTCTAGTTAATGTCTTGAATTTGAATGGTGTCTTAGAATTATAAGTTAAATCCTTGTGATCATAGGGTTTCTAATTTGTGAAACATGATAGATTAGCTAAAAGATATTTAGTTCTCCTTCATTTTCATTTTATTCTGATTTCATATGTGCATGTGTTATTTGATAATAGTAGTAAATCTTTAAAGAAGAACTAGTTCTTACTTGTTATTTTTCACACTATCCTTTGAAATTAGCCTAGTATATAGTTGAATTTGAGCTTAGGATATTTTACATTATATATTGGTTTGAATGCATACTCAGTTGAAATTGATGCTTAGTCATAATATTTAAGGCTACAATTGGTAATCACTCTTTTATTTTCTACCTTACCCTTCTCTTTGCTCCTTTTTACTCCAAGATCACTTTAGTTTTATCTTCATTATAAATATCCACTTATATTATTTTATAGATTAAATATGGGGCATAATTCACTAAGTATTAACATATATTCTCAACAATTCACAAAGAACGAACCAAGGTGGCTCCCAACCACCAAATTATCAAAATATTGTGGAATAGTTTATCTTGCTCTATTTCTATTTTTCCACAGGCAACTAGATTGTTGAAACTTGAAACTCATGCCTTGAGTTTTCTATATTTTAAAATGAGAAGTGTTATTTAAACACTAAGATCACCTATAGTTCATTTAGAAGCATCAATAGGAGAATCTCCACTACCACTAGAAGGAGAGCCAGGGATTGAATTGTTTGAATCTTTGTTAATATTAGTTTATTTTATCTAAATATTAGTATATATTTATGTTTTAGAGTGAATTATTTGCTTCAAAGTATAAATATCATCAATATTTTTGGTTTACAATGCATCTTCATGCTTCGTTTAAAGTTCTTTGGGCATTGATACTTGTTTTTAGTAAATTTAGCTTTAACTTTGAAAATCCATAGTATCTAAGGTTAGGATATCTCATTTTGATCAAAGGTGGGCATATATTTCATAGATATAATTTCATTTAGGCTTATACTTAAAATGATATACCATATTTATGTAGTTGAATGTATCTTTGAGCTAATTCAATTAAAGATCAACATCCTTCGTAGTTTTTCATACCATCTTTGCAAAATAAGCTCATTAAGTAGGTCTAACTCTTGTTCTTTATAATATTTAGCTTGATACATCATATTTTAGGTAAGATATTCAAATCTCAAGGTAGAATTCCCAAAGATTATAACAAGATCACACTCAAAAACTAGGAACCTTTACTTAAACTTGAAGTTCATAGAAAGGCAAGATGAGACAAAGGTAGGTGCAGGAGATCCAAGTCCCTTCCAACTTCATCCCTTCAAGGTACTTTTTATTTCAATATTCATCCAAGTATGGCTTATATAGGAGAGTTTCAATCAATGTAATGAGTGTGGTACATGACCTTCCACATATCCTTGAGAAGTATTTGCCTACATTTCATCTAACAGGTATAGTTACTGCTAAATAAAATATAAAGCTACCTTAAGATTGTTGAATTTTTTGCATGAGGATGTAGCTTTCAAGTTATTCCCCTTTACATTTAAATATGTTTCATATGAATGGTATTTAAACTTACCTAATAATTAAATATAAAGCTAAGATTATTTTAATAATGCATTCATAGATCAATTTGGTAGTATTGTTAGTCCTTGTGTTATCTACCATTAGTTCACCACTATTAAAAGAGATGCAAGTGAGCCTATTAGTTCCTTTAATGCTAGATTTCAAAAAATGTTTAGCAGGATCATAGACCCTTATAATCCTAATTATGTCTTAGCTTTAGATATTTATAAAGATGTCATTGATCCCATGACCTCTATGTTTTTGAAAAGGTCCATCCAGCCATAGCTTCATTAGCTAGAGCCTATGTTAAAGCAGTAACCATCAATGATCAGATGCATCCCTAAGGGAAAATGGAATATTATAATCCAAATATCAACCCATAAATGCCTATGGTGAAATTAATCCCAAATAATAACTAGAATAGCCAAGCATTAAACTAACTCCCAAACCTAACTCATTTGCCATTAAGTCATGTAGCTCCCAATTAGAATTTAAGATTCTTCAATCATCCTACTAATGGCTTCAATCTAAAGAATCAAAGGGCTCTGGTACCATCTTCTAACAATAATTAGGTACATAATTCTGAAACTCCTAAAAATGAGAATGAAGCTATCTTAAAAATGGTCCAAAACTTAAGTATTAATATCCTTCAGATGCAAAAACAAGTTGGAAATACTACAAAATTTAAAGTAGGAACTTCTCATTTCAAAGATATAATATGCCAACTAATAAGTTTAAAAATGATAGTTTTCATAATAATAGGAATAATGAGCCATATTTTGAAAAGAAGACTATGGACATTAACCTCACTAATATTGCATTACCTAACTATTATAGGATACATTGCATAGCCAAACATGGGGAAATTGATAGTATAGAATTTTTCAAAGCCTTTGAGAATTTATAAGAGGAGTTGGATATATTTGAAGTGGTCCTTAATAAGGATAGTGATGTAGGTACCTATGGATCTAAGTCATCTGATCAAGCCTTCATGGTGGACACATTTTATTTCCCCTTTCAAGAGGAAAATGAACTTGATGAGATTCCTAAAGAGATCCAAGCCTTTCAATATTTCTTGAAGAAGACCTATCCCTTGAGGAATAGGGAGTAGAGGAAGCCTTTGATTACCTCAGCACCTCCAATTTTTTTATAAACTCCTTCAGACACTTCTTCAAGGAACAATCTTGAGCCACTTAAAGGGAGTACTTCTAAACCCAACATTAAAATTAATAGTTATTCTAAGATTGGTTATAACATAATTAAGGACATGAAAAAGATAAAGTCTAATATCAGTTTGCATGAACTTACATAGATTATAGTGTAAAGGGACCTTCTATTGAAATCATTATCAAAGAAGTCCAACAATCCACCATAGACTGATCATGATAATGTGACTGTGTACAATGCTAAGACTAAATCTCTTCCTTACTCACTATCAAGATGATTGGTAAGAAATTATATAATTACTTATTATATTTAGGAGAATCTACCAATATCATGCCTATAGGTATATGCAAACTTGTCCTGACTCTCATTAAGTCTAATAGGGTTATCACCTAATTAGACAAATCTAGAGTTAGGGTAATCAGGGAACTTTTAATTGTACATATATAACTAGCTTATAAGCTTAGGGTGTATCAATTAATTGATATTCAATTTATTTATATACTTGATGTTTATGGAATTTTATTAAGTAGGGAATGGACCAAGGCTTTTAATGGTTACATGTCCATAGATTATTCACATTTGTGGCTACCATGGAAGGGGGTTCCTAATCAAATCAAGGTTAAAAGAGAGCCAAGAATGAAACATATGATAACTGAGTACAATATTGTATATGAGAGGGTTAAAATAATTGACTCAGAATTAAGGGTTTTCACCCTAGAGGCTGATAAAGTATGTGATCCCAATAATACTCATGTTGTTCTTAGACTATGAAAGTTGCATTTTGATGGTGTTAGGTGTAATTCTGGATTAGGTGTTGGTATTATTTTAATTGAACCCACTAATAGAAGTTACCATGCTTCTTATAAGTTCCAATTCCCTTGTACTAGCAATATTGCTGAGTATGAAGCCCTTATCCTAGGCTTACAATTTTATATTAAAAATAAAGTCAAAAAACTACTAGTTTATGGCGATTCAGAACTAGTGGTCAACTAGGTAAGAAGTAAATACCATTACAAGCTATCATATATTAAGAGATATAAGTTTAGAGTTTTGTATTAAATTGAGTCCTTTGATGCTTTTATCATTGCCTCCATCCCAAGGGAGAAAACCAAGCTATTGATGAGTTGGCATCTATTGTAACCAACCTCATGCCCAACCAAGATTCCCCTAATTTTAGCATTGAGATAATTCCTTGTCCTTTAGTGCCTGATAACATTAACCATTTCCAAGTTTTCAATGATGATCAATAGATATTAGATTGCATGACCAATTCTAGAGCATTTGATGCTCATGTTATTGATGAGATGGATGAAAGTACATCTAAGACAACAAATTTAATGGTAAAGTCATTTAGATGAATGACAATAATATCCCCAAGGGGATGATTGCTTTAGAGAGACTATTTGATCAAGACAAACTAGCTAAGGTTTCCAAGGTTCTTAAGGTAAGTGGGAAAGATTATAATGTTGTTGATATTGGCCTCCATGATCAGCCTCAACTGGTAAATATTGAAAAGTCTTACACAAACATTAAAAACAAGAAAGCCAAAGAGCTCCTTACCCAATACAAGGATGTTATAACATGGTCCGATGATGACTTAAATATCTTTGATCCAAGGGTCATCACACATACTATACCCCTTAAAGAAAGCTACAAACCATTCAGATAGTAAAAGAGGCCTATAAACCTATCCTAGAACCCATAATATTCAAAGAGGTCAAAAGATTACTAGATGTTAGGATAGTCTTCTCCTTAGGCATTTCACCTGGGGGATAATTTGGTGTCAGTCAGGAAGAAGAATGGTGAGATTAGACTCTGTATTAACTTTAGGAACTTAAAAAAAGCATTAGAAAAGGATAACTATCCCTTTATTTCCCTATAACAAGTGATTCAAGTTGTTTTAGGTTCATCTATGATGTCTTTTCTTGATGGATTTTTAGGTTACAACCAAGTTTTGGTTGATAGAGAGGACCAAATGAAGACAAATTTCACCATGAAGTGGGGTACCTTTGCTTATAAGAGAATACCCTTCAAGATAATTAATACAGGAACTTCCTTTCAAAGAGATATGGACCATGCCTTCTAAGGCCTTATAGGTAAGTGCATCATTATTTATATGGATGATCTAATATTTTTTTTTAAAAAAATAGGGAAGATCACTTAATTCATTTACAACAAGATTCTAAAAGATGCAGAAGGTATGTCATTTCCTTGAACCTTAAGAAGAGTATCTTTTATGTGACTAAAATAAAACTACTAGGTCATGTTATAACCAAGGATGAGATATCTATAGATCCTAAAAGGGTGGAGGTTATATCTATAATAGAACCTCCAAATAGTAAGAAAGAGCTAAAGTCATTCTTTGGGAAGATAAATTTTGTAAGAAAGTTTAAATCTATTTTTGCATAAATTGTTAAACCAATGAATGACATGCTAAAGAAGGATGCCAAGGTCACATTGAATGAATATTCTAGAAAGGCATTTAATGATATCAAGGAGGCCATTAGCTAAGCTTCAGTCCTCATAAGTCCTAACTTCTCAAGGGACTTCTACTTCTATTCCTTTGCATATAACCACACTATAGCTATAGTGTTAACTAAAAAAATTGAAGGGTGTGACTACCCAATTGTTTTTATGAGTACTAATTTTAAAAATGCTAAGTTAAATTATTCATTGATTGATAAATATGAATATGTATTAGTTAAGGTATTTAATAAATCTAAGAATTATATCCTTAGGAATAAGGTACATGTTATCTTACCTGACCATGCCACCAAACTTATGCTAAGTCATAATGAGCTTGGAGAATGAAGAGGTACGTGGATGTCAGTTTTACAAGAATATGACTTGGAAATGAAAGAAACAAAATTGGTAAGGTGCCAAGGTTTGATCCATATGATTTATAATAATAACTCTAGGATAAGCATTATGTAATTGGATCAACAAAAAAATTAATCTAATGAATGGTATGATATGATCATACACTTGTTAATTAATGGTACTTATCCTACAAATCTATCTAGGGAGTAAAAGAGGGCCTTAAGATTGAAGGAAACACACTAATTGATCAAGAATGGTATCTTATATAAGATAAATCTTTAAAGGATTTATTTGAGATATGTCTCATAAGAATAAGCCACCCAAATCATGAGCACCTTTCATGAAAAGCTGGACAATGGATATCCATCTAGTAGAGCCACAACCCACAAAATTCTTAGAGCTAGATATTATTGGCAAACCATTTTTAAGGATGATCACAAACATGTGAGGGAATTCCATTCATGTCAGATATTTAGCACCAAGGAGCCAAAGGTAGCAATGCCTCTGTAACTAGTCATGATTGACAAACCCTTTGCTTAAGGGGGGTTAGATTTTATTAGGGCAATCAACCCCAAATCATCTAAAGGTCAAAAGCATGTCCTTACTAAAATAGACTATTATGCAAGGTGGACTGAATATGTATGCACTAAATAATATAGGATTTAAGAAGTAATCAACTTCTTAAAATAAAACATCTATACTGAGTTTAAAACCCCAATCTCTCTAGTGTGTGATAATGGGTCTGCATTTATTTGTATAGAGATGACCAAATGGGGTTATGATAATGGAATCACTCTCAAGTTTGTGTCCAACAATTATCCCCAAAGGAATGGAGTCTCTGAGTCAAAATAAAAACTTAATGAAGGCAATCAAGAAATCTATTAAAGATAAGCCTAAGACCTGAAATAAGGTCCTTAAGTTTGCACTATGGGCTGATAGGATAAGAATCAACCAAGACTTAAGAGATTCACCATTTTTATTGGTGTATGGGTAATAACCCATCTTTCATATTACTCTCAAATTTCCTACATATAGATTTATGTATAATATATGGAAGAAAACCAAGAGCTTGCCAACTCTAGATTGCTAGACATCATTCAAATGGAAGATGCAAGAGAGAAAGCCTTTACTAATTTTATCAAGCATCAAACTAGAATCAAGAGATGGTTTGATAAAAGGTCTAAAATCAAGGTGTTTAGATAGGGAGACCTACTCCTCAAGATAAATCATCTGAGCCTAAGGGAAAACATGGTAAATTCACACCCTTATAGATTGGCCCATACCAGATTGTAAAAATATTTTGGAACAACACCTTAAAGATCAAAGATATAAAAGGAGAAAATTTTACATTTCCCACCAATGTGAAATACCTTAATTACTACTTTTCTACCCCTCCATAGGTTTTCATGGAGTAAGATATACGATGGTTAGATTTAGAGGAGGTAGGCTAGTTAGTTTCCTTTCAATTCTTTCCTTCATGTCCCTTGTTTTTATATAAGCATGTGTATATTTATTTGTTTTCCTTTGCTATATTTCTTTCTTGATTTCTATTTTGTGTTTTTTATTGTTTATTTATTCCTTTATTCCAATAAGTCCTCTTGGATAATCCTGAACTCAAAATTATGAAGTTTGATCATAAAATTCTCCCCCTCTAAAATTTATAAATGTGGGTGTAAAACCTCATGCATAGGATGACCATGGTTTTCAAATGTAAATTATAATGATACAACATGTATAAAATATTAAGTACCAATAGAAAGGCCAATCTTTACATGATAACCTAACCATCATCTCTACATCAAGCTAGTTTTAAGAAGACTTGTAATTTTAGTGTAAAAACTCAAATTATCATGGTATACCCATACTAACACTTAATAAAAATCCTTTCCTAGATTAAAGTTTCAGCCACAAGTGATTTTCCAAAAAATTAAACACATGGCTAAATCCTAGGAACTGGCTACCCTAGTTCCCAACCTTGTTGAAAGCATAAAGATCTAAGAAAATACAAAAAATAAGGATACAATGCAAAATCAAAATCTTTTAGGAAAAATTGATTCTAGTAACCTCCATAGGGGATGTGGATGCCTGGATGATAGTGGATCAAGGCCATGAGTGGAGACAAAGGCATCTCTATTGGGGCTATGAATGCTTGGCTAGTAACATAGAAATACCCAAGCCTTCCCTAAGTTGAAAACATGGTGCTTAATAAATACCCATACATGCTACAAGTCAAGTATTATATATTGAGGACTTGAAACTTGGAATTTGTTTCTTATAGTCCATGACAAATAGTAAGTGGAATCAAAACACACACAAAATGTGGTTATGTCTTGGTGTTTGACCCTAAGTCTACAAATGCAAGGTTTGTTTCAACCATAATCTAGTTTAAGCAAGGGTTTTGATTAAATGAAGTGGATGACCTAACTATTAGTCTAAATAAAATTCTATGGGTTCTAACATATTTCTATGTTCCCCCATGAGTCACCATTTTTGGGGCCAATATACCCTCATTTTTTAAAAATTGGGACCCTTGAGAAACCTTGAGGTTTGAACATGAAGTGTAGCATGTTGAGGTCATTTGTAGAATCTAAAGATCATCCACTTTGTTAAAATTAGGCTTACTTAGTTTTGTTTTGATTTAATTTGAACTAAAAATGATAATAAATGTTATTTGTGTCTTTTAGTCATAAGTTCCATGGTGTTTTTCTTGGGAAATTCATGTCCCTAAACCCTAGGAAAATCCTTTGTTTAAATTTGAATGTTGGAAAGAAACATTTTAAAATACATTTTAGACCTAAGGATAAAGTTCATGTTTTAAGTTTAGTCATGATTTTTTAGCATAGTTAAAACATTACTTAAATTCTTTGTCCCCTTTGTTATATTCCCCTTTTAAAGATTCCTTTGTATACCTAACTAGTTGTTCATTATGCATGGCCCTTTTAATATTTCCTAACTTAGCTTAAGTAATTAACCCTAATGACCCATAGTATTTAATAATGATAATTAGACCTTAGTCTTAACACCTTAGCCTAATTATGATTCCTTGAGTCCCCTTTTTATGTTAGATTGGTCTCTCACTTATACCTCAGCCTAAGGTTTTAATATTAAGGCCCCACCATATTTATTAATATGAATGGGACTTTAGTATTAACAGCTTAAGCCTAAGTATTTTACATCTCTATGGTCATAACTTAACTTCCTTTCATCTTTTAAGATCCAATGGCCCACACTTTACCATAACATTTGATCTAATAAAGAGAGGAAAACCCAGTCTTTGATTTAAATGACATCCATTTTTAATAATTTGATGGTTCACACTTCATCACAACCTTTTATTGAATGATATGAGAAGAATTGATGGTATCTTTCATATAGCCCATCAGACCAATCATACTCAATCCTTCAAATCACAATTAATGCTTCTTATTTACTCATAAAAACTTGATCAGATAATGTGAAACCCAATTGAAAAGTCAAATGACTATAGAAGGCCCAAATGATCAACATGCAACACCTTTGAATTTTAGGATTAAAATAAAAATGGCCTAATTGAAATAAAATATCCAATCACAAGTGATCTCCTAGGTCATGATCCTATGGCTGATGCTTCATTGCTAATTTTGATTCAATGGAGTGAACGTAGTTTAAGATCTTAGGAGATCCTGTAGATGTGCCAAGTGGAATTCTCACATTGGGCCATAATAATTTGAAAATATTAAAATTGGAATTCATGTAACCATCATTTGATGTTCATGAGGATGTATTTGATGACTCTGGGATTGTTGAATTTAAGCTCATCAAATTAAAACTTCACTAGCTTAAAAGTGATGTTTGCATGACCATCATTTGATACCCATAAGGATGCATTTGATGTCCACATGACCATAAAATTTAAGATAATGAGTTATCATGCTCAAGGTAAAAATTCACACCAAAACCTTGATGGAAATCTTAGAATGGATTTACAAGCTAAGAGAAGTGCTCAAATAATGCTCAAACCCTAGAAGTCCTCAAATTAAAAAATGCAGAAATGGTTTTATACTATAAATATGAAAAATAAACCTAATTTAATTCTATACTTTGGGGTCCCCATGAAATTTTATTCAAACATCACGAACCTTAAATTATAGACTTATACTAAGTCTTATTTTAAAAGGGGAAGTCCTTATAGAAAAAAATTAGAGCAAATGCATTTAGATTAATATTTTAAGGTGTTTTATCATTAAAATGTGTTATTCAACCATTGTGTCATGTTGATCCTTTTGAGCATATTTTATAAGCCTTGACATAAATATTATAAACCAATGTTTACATTGTGTTTATTAAACATGACATAAACATTGGCCTAGAATATTTAAGCCATGCCCCTCTTTCATATAAATTAGAAAAATTTGGCATAAAACCATTAGCCTAAGGTTTATTTCATAATTAATAAACAAAATAAACTTTAGCCTAATAGACTCAAGCCTAAGTCATGGTCTTAATAATTTTTTAACTTAATATTTGGGCATCTCTATAGATCAACAAAATGTATTCTTTCACTAGGCTTTGATTTAATGATGCAAAGTCACCTAATGACTTTTCAATAGGGCCCTGAGAGCCCACAAACTTGATGCATGGAAAAAGCACATTCAAGGCTAATCTGACATAATGATCTATGATTCATGCTTTATCGTTAGATTTTTATCGAATGGTGTGAAGGCACTAATGAATTTTCAAAGGTCCACAATATCATCATATCTCTAATACTCATTTGGCAAGTGATTGACTCAGGATTTGAAGCATAGAGAAATTCATAAATATGTCAAGTGTCACTACCATGGAGGTTTGCAACAAAAGGACCCAATCATGGGCAAGGGCCCATACTACTATTAATGGTTTATGCTAATCCTAGATATCAATCCAATAGAGTGAAATAAAAGTGGAATTTTTAAATGCCAATATCTAGTGTTCAAAAGGCATTTATGAAAAATGTCATGAAGATCCAGACCAATTCCATATGAGCACCATGTAAGCATAAAAGGAAAAAATATAAGATCTCATGGGCTTAAAAATTCAAATGTTTAAAATCAAAGGTCCAAATAAAATTTGAGGCATGTACACGTGATACTTTAGATATTTCTTTCCATTAAAACTCAAAAAACCCTAAACCCTATATAAAAGTGACTTGACTGTATTCATTTGGTCACCATTCAATCAAAAGGGAGTTAAATTGTGTTTTTGAGTGCAAGAGGGATTTTATAGAGACCATTTGATACCAATGTAAAAAAATTCATAGGAATAGAGACAATCATAGATCATAGACAACAACTGAAGGAAGAGATCAAGTTTTATTTATCAATGGATAATGAAGGCCAGATCTTCAAGGACACTAAATTAGATACTATAGCCTTGAATTATTGAAATGTGAGGAACTGGTCTAAGCTCTTTTTCATGATCAAAGAATTGAATCTAATCACTAAATAAGAAAGAAGGATTGCTACATTTAGCCAAAGATATTATGACTTAGTTGGTGTTCAGATGGTAGGCCTCTAATAAGCTATGACAAAACTAGAGGTACTACATTACATCAATATCCTTGCCCCTATTTTTGTTGATTTAAAAAATGATAATGAATCAATCATTAGGGAAGGAAAATAAAAAAGGGTAGCATATGTTTCTCCTATAACATTTGAGGGGTATTACAAGCTTCTCACTCCCCATGTAGATTTATCCAAAATTAAGGAGTGGACCTCCAAACATGACTTGAACTCTATCCTAAGACCTTGGTTACATCAAGGACCCCATGTCTTTATAGAATTTGAGGGAAATATCCCTATCATCTAATTTAGGGATGGCATTAGGGTAATAATAACCCTATTGAACTAGGTTATTGATTCCCCTTTAACCACCTATGTGAATAAACTATAGGTCCCATACATGCACTTCAAGGTATAAGAGAAACTTACCCCTATAATTAGATATTCTTCTGCATCAAGTAATTCAATGCATAAAAAGGAAGACATCTAAGTAATTATACATGATGTCATACCTACTATATGCCCTCCTAGAATCTATTACTTTCCATGGGATTAAGAATTGGCCGCAAAATAGCAAAGTCAATATTTCACACCATTACTCCAAATTGAATATTTTCAAATATAAGAACCACATACAGTTCATTTATGACTGCATTTATCCATCTATAGTTGAGACCATGGGCAGACACTAGGATTCATTTGGCTTTTAATTGGATGAACTTAAGATGTGGGATATTAAGGGTATAGTGGATAGCCACTTGAAGGACAAGAAGCTACCAAATCATAATTATGTACATCAATTTGGTGTTCATGACACCATTTACATCAAGGCTAAGAATTATGAAGAAGTGTTGGCCTAGATCCAAGGCCACAACATCACACTAGAGTATAGGTTAATCAAGGATGACAAGCCATGTAAGGAGAGATGGAAAATGCATCCTTTATAATATCACTTGTTATCAGGACCATTTAAGATATCCCAAGAACAACCCTAGGAAGAATAGCCATAACCCCAACCCCAAGAGTAACCTGAGCAAAGACAAGATTGACAAGTCCATATAAAAGAGAAGGTTAGAGAAAGGAAATTAAAAGAAAGGCCTGGAGAGGGGACCCCATCTTAAACACTCCCATAAGGGCCACCTTCTCTGGTATAATATTTGGACATGATTACCTTGTAACCACAAGAGATAATTGAGGGTACCCTCAAGGAACTTACAAAGGCATATGAATTGGATAGGGAGGTGGAGCCCAAGGATGATAAAGGAAAATAACTTGTCCTTGTGGCATCCATAAAGAAGAGGAAAGAAAAGTTAGCATTAGTTCCTATGGGACCAAGGAAAAGACCAAGGTTGATCATCCTTCACCCTACAAGTTAGGCAAATTTTTTTAGTGATGAATTCCCTATTCATGAACCAATCATTCCTGATTGGTTTAATTATGGGAAACTACAAAAGAACTCATATCTTACCCATTCATTGGCTATGACAAGAGTTGTTGACATTGAGATTTAAGATGACATGAAGCCATGTATAAGGGATATGGTGAAAGAGTCTGAAGAAAGAATAATTGTGGCCATTTAGGGACCAAAAGGCAAGAAGATGGATGCTCTAAGATCATCTAGTAGCTTAGGTGTGTAGATCCTAGAACCTCCCATATTTAAGTAACCAAATAATACCATCCATTTCAACCCTAAAATAGTTGGGTTGGATAGATAACCACCATGATAACAGTGGTTAAAATAGAGGAATTCACCTTTCAAAATGTGGAACACTTTGTAGGTTTAACCCATGTAGGAGGCCAGTAGCTTGGTGAAGCATCCATTCATGAAGAGGATGTGTAAAGTCTAATTGAAGCCCAACCTACATAGGCTAAATATGGAGTCCAAGGATTGAAGTAGAGGATCTTATATTTGAAAATGGAAAAGGAAAACTTGTAGACACAAGCAATTCTATCAGTTCTTGAGGTGATGACCAAGATGCTTGATGATTCATTCTATGACATGTTTGAAGCACTCAAGTCAATGAAACTAAGACAAAGTCCATTAGAGGGGTAGTGTGTACTATTTAGGAGTTTAATCACCTAGTGGTAGAACTCATAGGATAAAATAGCACAAATCCTCATCATTCAAGCAAATAAATAGATCTTAAGCCTCAAGACCATTAGTTTGGGACACTTAAGTACAATCTTGGGAATTATGGTTGATAAGGTCTAGAATTTAAGTGCTTGGAATAATAATGTGGAAAGGCTCCTAAATGATGATAAGGATATAATTGCAAGGATTAAATAGTTTCTTAAAACTATGCTTATAGATATTGCACATCCCACTTCCCTTGGGATCATAATTAATGAGGAATTTAGACATAGGGCTACTTTGGTAACCCAAAAAATCAAAGGGAAGATCCAATGTAAATCTAGGGCCAAAAACACTAAAATCCTAGACATGATATTCAATGCTAGGGAAAGAATAAGTGAATCTAGGAGTATTAAAGAAGCCATGGATAGGAATGATAGGGAGCTTGATGACTTGGCAGATCAAGAGGGGGAAAATATCTTAAGGTCTATAGTGGACCTAGAGCTAGTTGATGAGCAACATGTTAAATCCATGAGCATCCTCTAACAACAAAAAATAGAGAGCCCACCAACAAATTGAGTATTATTTTATTTTGTAGAGTTTTGTAACTTTTGAAATAGAATATTCCATTATAAAGGCATATGCTGGTTTGTTAGAATATTTTCCTCTAAGTCAATATGATTGTGATAAGCAAATTTATTTTAGAACTTATAAGGTTAATTTTCCTTATCTTTGTACACCTATATTTTGTAACTAACTACTATACTTCATGATATTTCTATAAAGGCATGTATTACCAATTGTAAAAGGGAGTGATTTTGAGCAACTTTGTATAATTTGAAGAAATTAATATAATCAAAGGAATTATGCAAGGACTGTCTATGTTTGATGTGTTAAATGTCATTTTATCTTTTCTCTCAATTACTAGTTAAGGTATTAAATTTGAATGTTGTCTTGAAATTTTGATTTGCATCCTTGTAATCATAGGGTTTCTAATTTTTGAAACATGTTAAATTAGCTGAAAGATCTTTGGTTCTCCTTCATTTTCATTTTACTCTATTTTTTGATGTGCATGTGCTATTTGATAATAGTAGTAAATCTTTAAATAAGAACTAGTTCTTACTTTCAATTCTTCACACTATGCTTTGAAATTGGCCTGGTATATGCTGAAATTTGAGCTTAGGTTGTTTTACATTATATATTAGTTTGAATGCATACTCAATTGAAATTGATGCTTTGTCATAATTTTTAAGTCTAAAATTGGTAGTCACACTTTTCTCTTTTGTATTACCCTTCTCTTTATTTCTTTTTACTCCAAGATCACTTTAGTTTTAACTTCATTATAAATATCCACTTAGATTAGTTTGTATCTTAAATTTGGGGCATAATTCACTAAGTATTAACATGTATTCTTAGAAATTCACAAATAATGGACCAAGGTGGCTCCCAACCACCAAATTATACAAATATTGTGGAATATTTTATCTTGCTCTGCTACTATTTTACCACAGGTAACTAGATTACCAAAACTTGCAACTCATGCCTTGAGTTTTCTAAATTCTAAAATGACAAGTGTCATTTAAACACTAAGAGCACCTATGGTTCATTTTGAAGAATCAAAAGTAGATTTGTAATTATTCCCTTTGAAACATATTGTATCACATGTGATCATAAATGGATCAATTTAAAAACAACACCACTAATTTTCAAATTGTGTTTACCACCTTGTACAAGGAGAAGACCATAAAACTAATAACTCCAATTAACCATTAGGGAACTTCTAGTTTCATGGGAAAATAGAATTTTTATTAGCCAATCAATTAATTTATTGGGTTTTATAATGTTTGATCACTCAAAACATAGATTTACCACATTTTCAACCATTTCACCAACATTTAGGGGTCACAATCTCTCATCATAAATTTTATGATCTTTTTGCATATGATTTATAAAAATTTGAACTACATCATCATTTATTATAGAATTTTTATCTCTAAAAACCACAAGGTATACAAAAAAATCATTTTTTTCATTAGGCCTTATATTTATGGTTTGTTTATTATCATCACTACAACCTCCCTCTTTCATGATAGCACTATAATCCTCTGAGTCATTGTATATGTGATCAATATGACTTGGAGTAATTAATTAAGCTATGTTATTTGATAATGTCCTCTCTTCTTAGAAAATGTGATATCATTTATTATTTAAATATTCCAAAGTTTCAAACTCATCAACTAAAAAAATAAAATGTAATTTTTCATCCAATACCATGTTAACACTACCAACATCAAATCTTCTTCCCATGTATCTATAATGGGGTGTCCTCCTTATTTAATACACTCTACCCTATGTGAATTTATCATATTTTGAAAACAAATCCAAAAAATTATCCTCTTCAAATGTAATATTAATAAATTGATGATATAGTTCAAAAAAAATTGAGATAAAAGTAAATCTATAAAATCATATTAGGCCATAAATAAATTAAATTATAGACATCAATGTGAGATGAAAGTTTTTCTTTAAATATATAATTTTAATATAAGTATAAAGTTAGTATCTATGTTCTACTTTTAACCAATGAACATAAGGAATGAAATAAGACTCTATCAAGGGGTTAAATTTGACAGTTGACCCTCTAGTTTTCCATAATTCAACATTAGTATTAAATAGTTAGGTCCATTCATCTTTA
>JARHVA010004509.1:507500-545000 GCA_037957365.1 Torreya grandis
TCTATATAAAACTTAATATTTTCACAAACATCTAATGCTTTTTGACCAACATTAAAGGCTTGGATCTCAAATCACAAAAAATATGGAGACACCAAACTTATAAGAGATGTTCCTAAGGTCAAAATAAATAAACCCTCTCTCTCCATTGGTCCTAAGAAATTTATAGGTAAAGATATTTAATGCACAAGCTAGCTGCTTCAACTTCTTCTATGTGATGTCCTCATGATGGTCAAGTTCAAATGGCTAAGTATGGAAAATTAGTGAAATATGACTAAGGAGTCAAATTTTCACATGTATAACTTCATTTTCACTTTGACAGAGGATCTAAAACTTAGTGCATATTAACTAGGGACCAAGATGAACAAACCCATTTGACCACTTTCCCTTGAAATTATTTAAATGTGAGATATGGTCTTGAGAATATGTTCACTTAGATCTGATTGAATTTCTTGCAAATTGGCTAAGTATGGGAATTTGGTAGAATTTAGTTGAGAAGCCAAATTTGGATATTTGTAAATTTTGATGTGATTTAATGGAAGACCTAATAATTGGTACATATTTTTTAGTCACAAATGTTAAAAAAACATATGAATAATTCCCTCTGACTCATCCATACATGGTAATGGTGATGTCAGCAAAGTGCCAACTTAAAATTCCAATACTAGGCCCAAGTGTCTCAATGAACATAATGAATAACCAAAAGGATCCCATACACTTCTAATATATATTATGCATTCTTAAAATATCATAGGATATCTTCAACCTACCTATATGCTCATCTATTATCAACCTAATCTATCTGGGTACAAGCTTGGTATGTGGGCCAAAAATGGCCAACATCTTTGGTGACTTCTAGAGAAGCAAGCCTTCTATGCTTTAAGAACCCATACCATTTGACTTATCTTGTTCATTGGGAATGGAGTCATTATCATATGCAATTGATCTAAACCTCTCTTAAAAAAAAAGTATTAAAAGAAATAAAACAAATTAAAATGCTCAAGGCACTTTAGAAAAAGAAATTATAGGATAGAAAAGAAAAATGCACAAGGCACTTAGAGGAAAGCATATAGCTATTATAACATGTAAAATATGTTACAATGGATGAAACACTATTCAATAATATGGACTTAAATTAATGTAATTGAATGGGATGGGTAATACCTCCCCATCTAATCAGGCAAGTTGAAAAACATTATGTTCTTTCCATCCATGGACCAAATAGGGACCACTCCACAAGTTGTTAAACTTGGTATGGTTTCTTGGTTTGGCCTTATTTGAGTCCAATTTAAGGACTAAGTCCCATTCCTTGAAGCTCCTTTATATATCTCTCTTTTCAAAGGCCTTTTTGACCTGAACTTGATGTGACTCTAGCATTTTCATAGTAAGGTCTCTAGTTTCTTCCAATTCTATGATCTCCATCATCGTTACATTCATGGGCTCATCCTCCATCAAATCAAGATTATGGGATAATTATAGTTTATAAAACTCAAGGGAGATAGGTAATATAGCTTCCCTTTCATACACAAGAACATATGGAGAATTACCAATGGCAATTTTAGGAGACACCCTATCATCCCAAAAATATGTCTTTAGCTTAGTATGCCATGTTCTATGATTCTCTTTCACGGTCCTCCTGATGATCCTCAACAATTTATTATTAGTGGAACCTATTACTTCATTTCCTTGAGGATAGTATTTGGAAGAGGTGATAAGTTAGATGCTTAGTTTGAGATCCCACTCTCTTGTTTTCATACCAAGGAATGCCAATCCATTATAAAAAATTATGGTGGCTAGGACACCAAACCTAGTTACAAGGCTATCATAAAAATCCAATACTACACCTTCACTAGCCTCCTTTAAATAAATGGCTTCCACCCACTTGGTAAAATAGTAAATTAAAGTGAGAACCCATTTATTCCCTCCACTAGATGGTGGATTGATCATCCCTATGAATTTTAACCCCCATTACATGAAGGGTTTCTCCACCTAAATGGGATTGAGTGGAAGGGATGCTAGTTTTTTATTTCTTGTAAAGAGGGCACACTTCTGGCATTTTCTAATCCATGCATGAGCATATTTGAAAATATTGGGCTAATAATAACCATTTGTCATTACCTTTGATGTGGTGGTTTTAGGTGTAAAATGGCCTCCTACATGTCTATCATGGAATTACTCCAATATTTTGGTCACATGGTCATCATCTATGCATCTAAGGATTACTCCATTGAGGTCCTTTTTAAAAATAACACCATCAACTAGTGCATAAGGTATATATTGAAGTCTGAAATACCTTATTTTATCTCTATCCAAACCTTAGGGGCATTCTCATGTTGTCAAGAAGTGAGCCATATCTATTAAAGTGGAAATGTAGCTATTTATGAGTTGTCTTAGATCACCAAAATAAGTTCCTTATCTCCTTATATGTTATTAACCATGTGTTCACATAAGCCCTTGCCCCTAACCAGCTTGGTGTCCTTAATCTCTATGTCATATTCCATGACTTTTGTGATCTAGCCTACTCTCTTCTCATTCAAATCCTTATTAAGAAAGAAATCCCTAACTCCAAGATGAGACACCATAAGATGGATCATGTCATTAGAGAGCATGGGTTTAAACTTATTAAGGCTTCTAAAATATGAAAGAAATTACTTCTCAATGAAATTATACCTCACCTCATATCCTTCCAACCCTTGATTAAGAAAGGAAATTTGCTTCGCTATTACTACACCATTCTTCTACATTATCATAGATGATATGTTGTCAATGTTTGCAAAGGTATATAAGATGAAGTATTTAGAGATATCAAGACTTAAGAGTGAGGGTGCTTTGGAAATGGCCTTATTGATTACCTTAAAAGTTACCTTACCTTCTTCAGACCAAGAAAACACTTGAATTTTCTTTAGCATGGTAGTGATAGGCTTGACCAACTAGGTATACACATTCTCACAAAATTGATCTTCCCAAGGAAGCTCTAGATACCATTTCTATACTTTGGAAAGGTTAAGACTAAGATATCACTTAGTCTATCAAGGTCAATGGATAATCCCTCTTATAAAATAATATGATCAAGCAATTTTTCCTTATGCAAAGAGAACACACATTTTTTGGGATTTAAAGAGATCCCATCCTCTCTACATCTTTGTAATATTAGCCTCAAATGGTCCATGTGTTCACTAGCATGCTTGGAGAAGATTATGATGTCATCCAAGTAAACCAAAACCATTTGATTTATCATCCCTTAGATGGCCATATCCATTTCTCTTTGAAAGGTTACTCTAGCATTGGATACTCCAAAAGGCATCTTTTGATAAAAAAAATGTCCCCCACTTATTGGTGAAGGTAATATTCTACTGGTCCTCTTCTCTCAATATCACTTGGTTATAACCTAAATATCCATCTAAGAGAGAGAATCATTCTAAACTAATAACTACTCATAGGAGTTGCTCCATGAATGGTAGAGGTTAATGATCGTTCAAAGAGATTCTATTAAGATCCCTAAAATCCACACATAGTCTAACCTCTCCACTCTTCTTTATGATAGGTACTAGATTAGCTACCCATGAGGAGTGCTTGATTGGGAAGATGATCCTAGATTCAATAAGCTTGATCAAATCCTTTTTCATGAGCTCTTCAAACATAGGATTTATGGGCCTCTGCTTTGACCTGACATGCTTGACATTAGCCTTTAGCTCTATTGTGTGTTGGGCCATATTAGGATCAAAACCCTTTAAGTAAGTCTATTTCCAAGCAAATATTCCTACATATTCCTTAAAAAAATTTATGAAATAATGCCTTTTGGATTTAGTTCTTAACTTTCCAATCCTAAGGAGCTTGTTTTCAAAGATAAAAACTCTCTCATAGTTCTCTTTGTTAGTTGACATCATTGTTTTATCCTTCCTTATATGGTTCCCTTCATGAAAGAGGCCTTATAGGATTAATATCCCTTTAGGAAGTTTATTGGAACTTAATTAAACAATATAATCATACTAATGTTATAATTTATCTTGGCTGAGGGAGAACTCTACGTCTTATTGTAAGAAACATGCAATCTATTTATCATTTTAAAATACCGGCTAATGAGATTTTTTATTTGGCACTTATGGTATTATTACCACTTTGACATGTGGTTGAAACTTGGTCCTTTTAAATTCATTGGGGATGTCAAAATGAGCCCCCACAGCTACTAGTCTATCAACATGTTGATTTTGGCCTCTCGACAGTGATTAAATGTTGAAGGCCTAAAAGTCCTAAATTAGGTCCCATACTCTATGTTTGTAGGACTTCATTAAAGGGTTCTTGGTGTAATTATAACCTTTGACTTGGTGTACAACCAATTCACTATCCCCATATACTTGTAAATACTTGATCCTTCTCTTATTGGTCAATCCATGGATGAGACCCTCATATTTTTATGCATTATAAGAGTAGATGAACTAGAACATGTATGAAGATAAGTACCTATCATTTTAAGTGAATATTATCATGACACTTGCACCCACCCCATGCTTTCTCCTTGAACCATCAAATAATAGCTTCCATAAACCACTAGGATCTTCTTGAGACCTCATGAAGGATGACATGGGCTAGTTTTCTTCATGTAAATAATAGACACCCAAGTCCCTTTATTCAACACCCTCTAAGGGATCCACCAACCAGATATCATTTCATAGCTCATCCAAGAACATGTTTTTTACCTCTTCTAGATGAGTGTTCATCTCCTGCCCTATTGCAAATTCATTTTCATAAATGATGGTGTAATTGATGTTGACATTATCTAGACCATAGATATGAAATTTTGAAATGGGTTCAACTTTGATTGACACTTTGGCCCCATAATTTCTCCTGAATACCATATAGGACTAGTCTACTAAAAAATATCCCTCTATCTTTGTAGTGAACTCTTTAGATAAGTATAGTGTAAAATGAGGAGGCACATCCAAGATCAATACATCCTAATTCATAGAAACACTTGGACAAGTGTATAGGGTCATATTGAGCTCCCTAATTATGTTAGATGGCTTGGGAGAAGAACCATCAATTTTTATCACTCTTTTGGAATGTGGCTCATATTTCAGACCAAGCTGATTAACTATGGACTTTAGCATCACTGAGGTACTAACCCCACTATACAGTAGGAAATTATGCACTATAAAGTTGATAATTATGACTAAAGCATAGAAGGGAGGAGGCATGACTACTTTACTTGATTATCATTCACTTGACCCTTTGGCTACATTGGTGAGAACTTCATTCACCTTGCTTGGTGGCTTGTGTACAACATTGATCTTTGGTAGTCCTTCTTAAAGGATGTCTACTTAGACTGGCATAGAGAATAAATCCCACATGGGTACACTCACATTTGAATTCTTAATTTGTTTAACCATGTTTATGGGTGAATTACCAAAATTTTCTTGTGTTTTGGGATCCACCACTTTTATTTGATAAACTTGTGAGCCTTGAGGCACAAAAAGATTTCCTTGGTTTTAATTTTTTTTCCTAATGGAACCTTTGGAGTGATAGTAGGTTATATTGAATTTTTTAGTGAAGGATTAATAGTTGGAATCTCTTTGATTTCTTCTTAGTTACCATCCATGTTCATTATTTTAAATATTGTGTTTTCTACCACTAGAATATAGGCCTAGCTAGAACTAGCCTATTGGTTAGCTGAATAAGCACTATTCTTATTCATAGTTCATCATTATATCATCTAATGAATTTGGTCCTTGATTAGACCCTTGACCTTATGGAGGTTCCTCTAGCTTGGTAAGTGAAGGTACCTCTACATTTTGGGCCACAAGAGCTTGGTTATATCCAAAATTAGTAGCTTTCTACCACTGATCATTGAAGGCCAACTTAAGGTCAACATTTGAGACCATATGTTGACTAAATAATTTATTCCAAGGTATGGTACCTCTATTTCTTGAGCTAAATTATTTTGAACCACTACCAATGTGATAGAAGTACTAGCAGTATTAGGGTTGTAACAATTTTACCTATTGTAACCATGCTTCCCTTATCCTTGGTTTTGACCTTAGACCTAGGTTTGGTAGTTCCCCTTATATAGTGGCCTATTTTATTGAAAGGCTTGCTATTGAGGTTGATATGAAATTTGATAAGGCATGCTAAAATCCTATTTCCTTTTGATATTTACTAGTGCATTCCCCAAGGACTAAAACATGATTTTTAGCTCTTGAAAGTTCTTCTACTTTAGTGAATCATTAGATCCACTAGTGGAAGCTTTCTCTTGTCTTGTTAAAGGAATTTCATTAATTTTTGGTGTAGGAGGATTGACATCCAATAGAGGGATATAAATAGGAGGTGGCCTAATTTTAATAAATAAGGGAATTAGTGGTCTAGGTGTAAGTTTACCATCTTGAACCAGACATTTTTTTGCTTTGATGGCCACCTCGTAAGCATCTGGAAGTATACTTTCTCCCTTAGATTGGATCATTACTATTATATCATTATTTAAAACCTTTAGATAATATATGAAGTTAAAGTTAGAGGTTGGTATAACTGTGACTAGGATTCTATCCCAAGTTTGTTTGGAACCTTGTGTTGAAGTCTTACATGAATTCATGAGGATCTCTCCTAATAGCAGTTAGTTTCTATACAAGTGATATATGGTCACTTTTGTCCTCAAATATATTACACAAGGATTCCCTTAATTTGTCCCATGTTTGAATAGAATTGGTAGTAAGGCCTCTATACCAATATAGGGCCTTTCCTTTGAAATAAGTTACTAACAACCTAATAGTTATATTCTCCTTAATGACATTATGGATATTACAAAAGTTGGCTATGTCCCTGAGGTGCTCAAAGGGTGTTATATCTTGGTCTCTTATGTAATAATATTTTTTTAAGGGCTATAACTAGGATAGGTTCATAGTGAGAAAGGGAGAGAGGGATTTGGCCATTAAAATCTACAAAAGTTATAGGGGCTACCATAGATATGCAAGGGGTTAATAAAAATATTTTTTTTTAGGGGTAGGCCTTAAAAATCATCTAGGAGCAAAAATTCCCTGATATAGATGTGTATTTGTAAACCTTAATATTTTTTCTCAATTTAAAGGTAGTTAAACAAATTCAAAAGGAATACCTATTTAATCTAACCTTTTTATTACCTTTAGCATGAGATGGAGCTACTATTATACACTAGAGTGTTGATTCTTTCTTTTGGAGTCACCATATGTTGTTGTTTGGGAGTTTAAATATGATAAATTTGATCAAACTAGCATCAACATTGATCAATACTCTTTATAAAATAATTATGTCCCATCAGGTGTGATAAAAACTATTATATGCTTAATTTACACCCTTTGAGAGGGTTCATCATGCTATTTCCAATTGAGCTATACAATGGGAACAAACCTAGGCTGTAGGTATTGTATGGTGGGGTTGAACCTCTGAAAGAGGCCAACTTCCTCTTGATGCTCATCTAAAACTAATGTTAACTAATAATTCATGGGGAAAAGGGTTAGAAAGATGGTAATGGATCTTAAGAAATCTAAAAGGGTGATACACCAAAGCTAAATGGGCACTCACATAAGTGTGAACATGCATTAGATCAGTAAAATACAATTATGGTTTACTCAATCTCACAATATCAATAGTTACATAAATATTTCATAGAAGAGGTTTGAAGTTAAACACTAATCTAGACCTACAAGTTAATTTAAAAAAACCTTTAAAGAGGCAAGCAGAGGGAAAACCAACTAATAATAATCTCCTTCACAAATTCACCATGCAAAAGCATACTAAGTGCTAATTAAAGATAATATATATGAAAAGAGTCGATCCTATTACTTCAAAAGGAAGTTATTATAATATTTTGATAAGGTTTAACCATATCAAATGATCACATTCTTATAATATTCTCAATGAGTATCCTTGTCTCAAAAAATAAAAAATGCTAAACTCTAAAATCTGAGAACCCCTTCAATGGGAATGAGACCAGGATATATAAAAGAGGAGAGATCAAAAGAAAGGATGTGAAAACACATTATTAGAAAAAGAAAACTTTATCCTAGGCCATTAATTAAACTTGAGCTGAAACCTTTTTGATCAATCATAACACTACCCATGGCTTGTTGAGTGAGAAAGTCTCCAAAGGTTTTAAAGATGCATTGAGTGCTCCTAGATACAATTCCAAACAATAGACCTTTTTAATGATATTTCACATCATCTCTCACTTGAAGATAAAACTTCATGTTCATGGATCTATATCTTTTAGGTAGATGCTTGTCAAGACTATGGTCATGTTGAAGAATGAAAACCTTTTGCATTAATCACCTGTCTGCTATAATTTCATACCTCGATCATAGGTCTCACCTATAGATGGAAAAATAATCTATGGAAATTAGTTTTGCTATAGTTTTCTATATTAAAATATACCAATAGACCATATAACACCTTCCAAATGCCACTTTATTTCTGAGAGAGCTAGGAATTCATTATATATGGGTCCTTGTTTAACTTGGCAAACTCATCTCAAGAGAAAACATTGTAAGTTATAACTTATTGAAATAGAGATCAATATTAATTCTAAAGGTGGTTCTTTTTTATTATTTATATCCTAATTCATTAGTTAGACCACTCCATATCATTTGAAACAACTCTAATGGCATCAAGAAGACCCTAAAAAACCCTATGTTCATGGTTAAAAATAGCTTCTCAACCTCCATCAAGAATCCTAGGCTCATATTTAATCTGACTGGTTTGTCAAAATCTAACTCAACTCATTGACATGTTCACTCAACTCATTTCATCAATTTCAATCTTTATGAAGGCCCATGAATCATTGACCTTCTACCCATTAAATGCATCCTTGACACTTATCATGCACAAATTTTCCCTTGTGATTTGATGACCCTTTGACCTCCACTCACCATTAAATCTAAATGCTTTATCAAATTCCAAAAATTTATCTATTTGGACCCACCATTTGAAAACCAATGGCTAGTTTATGACCCTAAAATCAATGTCCTCACTCCCATCAAATAATGTGGTCACATGATTGTCAAATTTAAGATCAAGGGATTTCCTTTACTCTATCTAAAACTTGATGTCTACATAAATGTCTTATGTTTTTTTGACTAATTTTAAAGGATTGGATCTTGAATCACAAGAAACATGGAGGCACCAAACTTGCAAGAGATGTTATTGAGGTCAAAAAAACATAAACCCACTCAATCTGTTGGTCCCAAGAACTTTTGAGGTGATGATATTTATTTCATAATTTGGCTAGTTCAACTGCTTCTATGTGACATCTTAGTTATGGTCAAGTTCAAATGGCTAAGCATGTAAAAATGAGTGAAATCTAATTGAGGAGCCAACTTTACACATGTATAACTTAATTTTCACTTCAACAGAGGATCTAGAACTTAGTGCATAATAACTAGAGACCAAGATGAGAAAACCCATTTGACCACTTTACCTTATATTTATTACATGTGAAATAAATGGTCTTGTGAATATTCTCAATTGGCTTTGATTTAATTTCTTGTAAATTGGATAAATATGGAAATTTAGCAAAATTTGGCTAAGAAGCCAACTTTGGATCTTCACAACTTTTGATGTGATTTGATATACGCCATGAGACTTGGTGCATATGATTTAGGCATAAATGTGAACAAACCCATATGACCAATTCCCTTTGACTCATCCACATGTGGTAATGGTGATGTCATCAAAGTGCCTACTCAAAATTATGTTACTAGGCCCAAGTGTCTTAATGAACATAATGAAGAACCAAAAGGATCCCATGCACTTCTAAGCCATTTAAAGAATTCATAACATCCCATAGGATTTTTGTAACCTATCTATATGTTCATCCATTAGTAACTTGATCTATCTTGGCACAAGCTTAGTATGTTGGCCAAATGGCCAATAAGGCAACCTATCGAAAAGAGAATTATTAGTCCCCAATAGGTGCCCAATTTGTTAGAGCACAGAAGAATTAGTTCACCATATTTTCCTTGAGTGTCCCTTCAACTTAACACTATTTAATTAGCTGACTAATTACCTTAAATTGACTTGGGTCAAACTGAACAATGTCTTAGACCTCATTGTGTATTGGAATTCCCCTTGGAATCTCCCTTCCCTTGTCTTCCTTTATCTTCTTTCTCTCCCCCATTAGTTCTAGTGTGTTTGGAAAAATAATAATGATAGACTTTTCCTTAACAAAAGGCATCTTCCTTCACCTTTGTCAGACCATTTCAAAAAACTAGAAATCCTTCCCCCCAAAGACAAAGAACCTGGCCCTCCCTCTACCTTGCAAATCATCAAAAACTAGGATATTACACAAGTGTTATGTTATCCCTCAAAATATTTAATCCACAAGCACACTAAATAGATGGCTCCATTAAAAGGTTGGGTGAAACTAAACTTTGATGACACCTCTAAAGGTAACCCAAGTATTATAGGTGGAGGAAGAGTTAGAAGGAATTCAAAATGGGAGATGTTGGTTACTTGTGCCAATCCCATGGGAACCCCAAAAACCCACCTAATAGAGGCCAAGGTGGCTCTCTGAGGTATATAGTTGGTGTCAAGAATTAACCATAATAGGACCATCATAGAGGGTGATTTGTTGAATATTGTAAATTCCTTAAAGGTGAAAACAATCCTTTATCACACCATCAAAGACATCATTGGTGATGCCAAGAAAATCTTGAAAGGCATGTCTTAATTTCAACTTATCTACACCTATAGGGAAGGAAACATGGTGGCCTACCTCCTTACCAACATTATATTTGAACTCCTCATTTTAAATAACTATCATAATACAAGAAACATCCCTATCAATGTTCATAATACATTAGTGGTTAAAGGTACCAATGCATGTTAAAAAAATCATTTATCAACATGTGTATCATCTTATTTTGAAGGGGTGGATCTTAATTATGTTGATTCACAATTATACCTATAAGAGGGGACATAATCATTATAGTGAGTCTTCGACAGGCTTCCCAAATTACACTTACTTTTTTCAAATCTACTCCATCCATAAACTTCCTCCTACTTGTTTTGGCTATGAATACACTAATTCAATGGGAGGTGATAGGGATAGATTGGAACCATCTCTTGCAATGATGTTTATAGCCAAAAAAAATTCTAGAAGAAGTCAAAACATAGGGGACTCATTGAGATTATGGAGTGGGTCATGGAGCATAATGTATAGGTTTTATACAACTTTGTTACATCTTGGAATAAGTGAAAAGTGACCATTCACAATATTAGAATCAATTTTTCAAAGGAATACATCAGTGAAGTGACTGGTATGTCATGTGAAGGCACCAATGCATTCAATGACAAAAGAAATAAGAGTTGTTACAACATTTTTCTAGATGAATGCCTTTATACAAATGGATAATAAAGGCTTCTCATAGGCTGGCCTCCCATGATACTAGCCCAAAATTTGTCTTCAAGTCATGCATTACATGATGATTAAAGGTAAATACACTCTTATATTTTCCCACCACTTTCTATTGTTAAATTATTTTATTAGCTAAAACATTAGTCTACATTTCTTTCTACTAAAGTCCCTAAAAAGTAATATTTTACTCATCAAGTGAATGGATATAATCCCATCCTCCACCAAGGTTTGAATTCTCCTCCTAGTCAAGCGTGGCCAATCCCTTCACAATCAGGAGGTTCTTCCTAGGGGATCCTCCTTCAAGGAGGACTCCCTAGTGGAGGATCCCACTATGAGATGTTATTATCCTTTTAATGACACCCCCTAGGATAACCTATCTAACTCCCCTCTTCAAAACCTCCCTCTTAAGATATTTATCCCCTATCTCTCTTAAAGTGGGTACCCTACTAGAGATCACCCAGAAAGGGAAAGCCATTATGACTAATGAGATGAAAAGGAACAAATTTTAGCTCGAGAATTTTAAGTCCAAGGTTTAAAAAGTAAGGACAGACCTCACCAAGCTCTTTCAAGATTGGAAATCTTAGCATAAATAGGTTGAATCCATGGATTGGTATTTTGTTAGTCTACCTAACCCACCTAGTCCCCTACCTTTCAGTCACTAAAAACATTAAGATCCCAACTATGAGTTCCCCCAAGGGGGTCCCCCAAGGAAATCTTCCTTGTAGGTTAAAGGATAAAACCATCCTCATATGATCTTCCCTAATAAAGCTGTTGAAGGCCTCAGGAACCACACTTGGGTAAAATTTTCTAAGGTAAAATATATCATCCTAGTGAAGATTCATGAAGATGCTAAAGACCCACCAGAGGGACTTTGATCCTAAGTCTCTTTTTAGTTTCCTATTTTTTAGGTTCTTGATTTAGTCTTATAGCTTTTTACTACCTTGCGTACTCAACCTTGATTTGGCCTATTTAAAAAATTTATAATACTCTTTTGTGGCTCTATGATCCATGTAAAAATTGGGTTTTACACCATCAGATAAAAATCTAAGCATCATGAAAAATGAATTTGAATCCAAATTATATAGTAATATCTATTTACTTAAATTTAATGATACTTGACAATCATATAAATGGAATTAAGTGACACAATACATAGAATTTAATTTAATTTAATTTTGTAGACATTCTTGCATTCAATACAAAAAAAAAACATTATGAATAGTGTTTTATAGATTGAAAACCATTTTTCTAAGGCTTATAGAAGATGAATTAACTAAATATCGAGGGATATTTTATAACCTGGTTACGTATTATTTGTTACATCTAGTCACCAATTTACACATAGATCTAGTCTTAGATTTTCATCATTTAATGAGTAATTTAACTTATCACCCAAGTGTTTACATGTAACATCATGGTAAATGGAATTCAATTTGAAAATTTTGAACATTAATTAAATTCATACCATATATTCATGATTCAATGAAAGGTTTTTTAATGATTTGTTTGTGTTTAATAAAATGGTAAAGTAAGATATTTTTAATGTTATAATAATAATTAACTCAACAATAAAGTATGATATTTTTATTTTTGTGAACATGAAAGGTAAAGTAGGAAATTTTTAATGTCATTCTTCCATTATTTATTTGTTAAGTGCATTTTGGTTTTTATGGTTTTGGATATCTCATTGATGGAATATTTTATTTTCCAAAGTTAAAAATGGGTTTTAAAGGATCCTATAATCATTACATAGTTGAAGTTTATTCAATAAAATATCAAAAAAAAACATACAAGGGATAAAATCTCTACGGGATACCAAAATAACAAAACATACTTATTCCAAAAAGACACTAAACCATTGATAATATTCCACCAAACTTTAGCTAAGAACCTAGGATCTGACCCAACTTAAATAAAAAATAATGACCAATAAAAGTTTAAGGGTATGACTCATTAGAGTATGATTATTCAACCAAAGCCATAAATTTAGTGATGTATTTCATCTTCCTTTCTTTTATGGAGTAGCCCTAGTAAGCTTGCTTCACCCTTTAGTTGAAACTTTCATTGTGCTCTTATTTTTTGAGGTGATTTTACTTAGATTTTTAGTCATAGCATGCCCCTATTTATTCTTGGATTGATTAAATATGCTTTCAACACTCTTTTCATGTAACATATTATAGGAATGGGGTTGAATTTCCTTATTGAGTTTCCCTTACACTTAGCTCTTTATTGAGTTCCTAATCTTTTCTCCCTCCACCATGCAGGATGGACCTTTAAAATTTATAAGCACCAACTAAGACCTGAATTCCTTTAAATCCACATTCATTTCATTTCATAGATGATGTTATTTTTAGATTTTAGACTCTAGGTTTTTGAATATCTCCTCAAGGTTTAGTATTTTTATATTCCTTATCATAAGGAACTTAAATATTTATTCAATATTTTCTAAATTATACATCCCCTTTCATTTCATAGATATTTTTGGGTATTTATCTATTATAACCCTCTCAATATTAGATTCATTCACTTTAACCTACATTTTTTCACTTTACCTTTGCATTTATTCCCAACAGGGGTGTAAATAGATTTGTTAGAGGAATCCTCCTCATGAGGCTCTTGATTATATTATTTGGTATGCTCATCCTGCTTAGGTCTCTATTTAGTCTTCATTATTTTATTATATATACACCTCTAAACTATTAATCTCTATAGGTTTAGTGACATCTTTCCCCCATAACATCCCACCTCTATTGATAATTAAGAATATGAGGCCTTATGTAGTGTATTTTGGTGGGATTATACTTAAAAGAGTTTAAAACATTCTCCAATTACTTCAATATATAGTAGGGTAAACTAATTTTATGCCTTTTGAATTTATTAAATAGTAAAAATTTATTGGAGTAAATGATTCTATACTTATCCTCCAAGGTGATGTATTTCATGGTTTGGATATAGACTTCAGGCCACTTCCCTAGTAGCTCCACTTTGAGAAAGCCTTTCTTCTTAGGTTAAACAACCTCAAAAATATTGAATAATATTTTCATCATATTTTCCTTGCATATTTTATCATTAAACTCCTTATCTACTTTTTATTCCATTCCCATGAAATACTAACAACTTCCTTAGTGACTATTAATTATAAAACTCCCATTCTTACCCCCCTATTATCCTGACCCCTAGATAAATCCTTATAGATAAAAGGATCAGCCCCAAAAATCCTCATCATAAATTCAGTGATCCCTCACTTCATGAGCATTTTTCACATAGCTGGGTCTTCCCTAGATTCAACACAAGATAACAGTTCCATCATATCCCATTCAGCTCCCATTATATATATATATATATATATATATATATATGTATGTATATATATATATATATATATATATATATATACTCCTCAAAATCTTTCTTCTGTCAAAACAAAAATCAACCCACACTCACTCCACTCCTGATGTGATCAACAATTAATGAATAAGTCCCTTTGATACTTTCTCCCATGCTTGAAATTTCTTATTCTTGCCTTGTAATGAGCATTGTCATTATTTCAAGAGCTTTCATGGGCTATAACCATTTATGTCAAGTAATCATTGGATTACATTACCTCTTGAAGACTTAAATATTTTTCCACGTCATTTGAAATTACTTTGATTATATGGATATGAATGTCCTTAATCCTATATCACTGATTAAATAAAACATTGTAGACTCTAACATTAAACATACTATCTAAATTTTTATTCCCTTCCCTATATAAAAGGGATACTAAAACTTCCTTAAATTATTGTATGAAACTTTTTACATATACCATTTCATTTTAGATGGACCATGAAGGTTTTTTTTTCCTAAAAAATAATTAAGGATATTCATTGAATTCTATTTAACTATAATTTTTCAATTTTCAACTTTTCTACCAATTAGATGCCACATAGTACCATCATGGATTCAATAACATGGTTATATTTCACCCCCAATGGTATTCTAAAAGTTTACACCACTATAACTTAAGAGTTTCTTATGACCCCTCATCCTTTTTCCATGCCTATATTTACTTTAGATACACCATCAAAATTAAACTTTGAAAATGTCCTCATCAATTTTGTCCACTTGACCTAAGTTATATTAAATTTCAAATGTTGGTATTTCATTAAAGGAAATATTTTCCAATTTTTAAAAATGATAGAGATTGATTTTTTTAGATTAATCTTTTTCTTTGGTGTAAAATTCTTTCTATGGATTAGAAATCCATGTTTTTTATTTTTATAGTATTTGATCTCTAGCTTCAAGCTCACTCAATAGCTAGCAGTTTCTCAACACCTAGTAGCTCACTAGTAGCTCCCATTTCGGTCCCTTCCTTCTTCAAGACCACCTTTTCTATTTTTTCCTAAGTACCAACCTCCATCTACTTCTTCCCCATGGTATCCTTATGCTCATCTAGCTTGAGGAGACTTTTGTCTCACTCTGGTAGAGCACTAGCATGACACATGGTGGCCCCACACTCTTCAAAGCCTTTTTAGTTTTGGGTCAAATCTCTAAATAGTGTCATTAGTTAAAATAATGATAAATGGGCCCCACTAAATAGTAAATGAAAAGATCAAGGCTATTTTAAATGTGGTAACCCTACACTTAATCTCATCAAAGAAGTCCCTAGCCCCTCTAGAGAAGCAACATCTTATCGTGTGTCATCCCCATGCTTACCCAAGAGTAATGTTGGTTTGCTAAAATATAAAGCAATGCCATTGGATTAGAGTGTGGGTCATTCCTTTCAATAAAATATTTTAAAACACTTTAAGCCTAGCTTAAAGTGTAATGTATTGGTTTTTAAGGGGGACCAATTTTGTTGAATGCAACATAGGTGGGATAGTTATAGAAGTGTACACATGGCACCACCTCACTTCTCTTAAGCATAGTATCCATAAAAAATGATGCAATTGCACCATATCTAGGATTTGGAGGCTAACTACACTCATCAGCTTGAGATCCTTTTTTAGTTGTAATTGAATCATCATGGGTGTGAGTGTTGGAATCTCTAGGTGTGGTTTTCCTCAGGTAGCCACCTCACCTATTTATAGTAGGCTTGATCCTCTTGGAGGGGGTTGGATATCATTTTTGTTTGATTTCTCTATTTTTATGAGAAACCATTATAATAGACTAGGAATAGTATAAGTTAGCATTTTTCTTTTCTACAACCTTAGCAAGTTCACCTTAAAGATGTGATTAGATGCTTTGTATATGCCCCTTTCAGCCTTCTATATTCTATTTTACATACATAATGAATATGATGTGATGTTCTATGTTATTTAGATTGGAAAATTATCCTACTATTTCTCTTCTTTTGATTCTATAGTTTTAGTATTTATTTGCATAATAGGTTATAGTTCATGATTTATGCTCCCTTATGGTCTGTGATGCTTGAGTATCTAATCTATTTTATGCAATTATATGTTAATATTTCAAATCTCTCAACACATCACCTTAGATTATATTTACTTTACATGTTATCTATTTTCCCTTATTCTATCCCTTTTCACCCCTAAAATTTAATGAATAGTCAGCTTCTAAAATCCCAGAGGTTACTTTATAGACTACATTTGGTCCCACATTTATAAATCTTCCCATAATTTTTTTTTTAACTTGAATCAAAAGTTTTAGGTATAAACATTCAATCTTTTTTGGCATGCCCAATGGGACTATCTACTAGTTTGACTAATTAGAAACACAAGTTTATTAACCATAGGCCCATAATAAGGTCACAGATTATGAAAATATAAATCTAACAACACTACCTTTGGGAGCCCCTATTCACCAAAGATCCTTAGGGTCTACCACTCCACAATAATAATAACAACAAAAAATGGTGCACTAAGGTCTACCAAGGAACTTTGTGTCATGGGATAATGGTATCCCACTTATCCCTCTAACACCCTCAATTATGTGGAACCCCATCCCTGTAAATTCATTGAAGGTACTCCCTAAGTTTTTGGGAGAATATTTCAAGAAAAAAACCAAACATCTCCAAGATGTGGAAAATATGTGCACTATTCACTACATCAACATGTAAAATTTAGCTTTAAGTCTACTAGAAACCTCTTTAAGGGGGCAATCTCTTGACTGGTATCAATATTTTTGATTCAACTCAATTAGGACTTAGGATGATTTTGGTGACAAATTCTTTGAGTGATTCAATGATAAGGTTAATTGATTATCCCTCTTATATTAGATAATAAACATCAAAAGTACCCTACAATAATCCATGGTTGATTTTAACACTAGGTTATAAAAAGCATGGCAAAGGATCCAACTAGTGGCTCGACCACCCATAGGCATGGTTATTGTTTTTTATGTCAAGTTCCTCAATTCAGACATTATGGTCATGATCCAATCACTTGGAGGTTAGATGTTACCAGATTCATATGACATCATGGTAAGGGCCAAAAATAACCTAATCAATGTGGTGAGGCTTCTTCCTCAGTCACTAAAGCTGATGTTCATTGAGATGTCCATACCTCCACAAGAAAAGGTCTCGAGCTCTTTAGGAGATTTACCTCCTTCCATGTATGTTTACCCACCCACTCAAGAGAGCACATCTATCACATATTTTATATTGATTTAGATGAATGATATGAAAATTAATCTATGAAATTTATATAATTATATAATCAATCTCAAAAGGCAAAAAGCTCTAACTCTAAATCCTTCTTTCAATAACTACCAAGAAAGGAGACTAACTTACCAACAAAATCAATACCAATAGAGGAAATGTCCAAACTACCAAGCATTGAATTACCAAGCACCAAATTAATAATCTCTAAATCATTAGGCATTGAGTCATTAGACGTAATCTATGAAACAGATGGTTGTGGTTTAAGATGCTTTACATACAGTGTCACCAAATACAAGTAGAGAGCTAGTGGCTAGTTAGAATAACTTGGCCAATGATTTTAACTCATGGGGATTTCCTTGTAATAATTCCTATGGGACTTGAAATTCTCCAAGAGGTAATCTACAATAGAAGGTTTTTAAGAAACAATGATAAGGAAATGCACTGAACTCAGCCTATACATACCAATCCCTAGAGATTGAAGAAGCATTTTTTATGGCAAAAATGCAAGGGATGTCCCTAAAATAAGAAGATTAAATAACCTTAGAACATGAATTATTATCCTAGGTAGATGGATATATGGTCTACATAAACAATGTCTCTATATATATAAACTTACAAGTTTAATCATGCTACCACAGTCACTTGAAGAAGATATTAGCCAAAAACCTTGAACCTACTATTAGGCCCAAAGTGACTAATGAGAAAATCCTAACACCTTAGCCTCTAATCCCAACTTATCCAAGATGGTTCAAGATAATGTGAAACAAGGAAAAAGACCCTAAGGTCCCACCTTTAAGGTCATACAATGTGGTAGAGCAGCTAAAGAAGGTTCTAGCCAATGTTTCTCTCTAGGATGTCTTGTCCATCCCCAAATAAAAATATTTTTAAAAAGAAGCCTTGGAGGAATGAGAAAGGCACATGAAAGGGCAGCCAATTTTAGATCCTCTAAAGATAAAATGGAAATAAAATAACATAAATGCACAACCCCATATACCCTCTACATTCATTAATACCAAGGAAGGGGTAAGCAAGACAAAACCTACCCCATTCTATTTAACATTGATTATGGGGAAGAAATTTTTACATAATTCCATGATAGATTTAGGCATGAGTACAATAATCATGCCCAAATAGTTAGTTGATGTACTATAATTGAAACATGAACCATTAAATAAAAGGGTGATTCAGCTAGATGGGAAAAGGGTTCAAACCCTAGGGATCATTAGATCTCTCCCCTTCACATTATACTCATATCCTAATATAACTATACCACAAGACATTATGGTGATATATATATATATATATATATATATATATATATATATATATATATATATATATATATATATATATATATTTCCTATGTTCATGCTATGTCTATTAATATATTTTACCACCAAAGTTGGCGCATACTTGTCATTAGATTGGTTTCATATGATCCTAAGAACTAAGTATGGTTCAAAGTTACAAATGTTGTCTGAACCACTTCACCTAGAGCATACAGAGGATGAAGTGATGACAAACTTTTAAGCAATACACACTTCCTTCTTGAGGATGGAGAAGCACTATGTATAAATTCTTGAAGGAGAGAAGGTGGTAAATAATAAGATCCTTAAATAAGAGGCCCTTGTCAATGATTTCATCAATAATGATCCGTTTTAAAAACTTTGATACCATGAGCCTTATAACATATGTGATCCATAATAAGGACTAGGCTATTCCAAAAGTATTAAAGTATGAAGGACACCAAAATGGAAGGCTTAAGGATGAGTCCAAACTTTGAACTCTACATTTTGATGGTGCCAAGTGCAAGACTAGCTCCAGAGCTAATATCTGACTAACATCTCCTTCTAGAAAATAAACCCTCTAATCCTTCTAATTTCAATTCACCTATATAAATAACAACAAAAAATATGAGGCTATAATCTATGGCCTCAGCCTCACTGAATGAATGAGCATCACATAGCTAAAGGTATTCAGTGATTTCGAACTAGTAGTGAGGTAGGTTAGAGGGGTAATGGCTACAAAGAACATGCATATGAGATCTTACCACCAATTCATATGAGATCTAATTGAATATTTAAAATAATTCAACATTTAGATCATCTAAAGAACCATAAATGTAGATGCTGATAAGATGACAATAATAGGCTCCCAATTTGACCTAGTAATGGACTTATTCACTAATGAACAAGTAGTACGGGTAATCATTAGGCTAACTATCTTAGACAATGACCAAAATTGGTAGGTGTTCAAAAGTGATGCTCAAATTATGATGTTCCTCTAACAATCATGTGTACTCATAGAATAACTATAATAAAAAATTGAGGAGGCTTAAAGAGACCAAATAATATAATTAAAAACCAACAAGCTTCCAAAGGGCCTCATCAGCTTGGAAAATCTCTTTGACTTCGATGATGAAAATAATGACAAATGAATTTTTTTTGTGGATAAGGATGATTAATTTGATCTTGATGTCAGGGGTAGAATAAAACTAAAAATTGGAAAAAAAGTTCCCTAAAAGGACAAGGAGTGGTTAGTCTATTTCTATGACAAGTATGAAGGAAATGTCACATGGACTTATGATGATTTGAAGGGATACAACCATAGGGTTATTCAACACACCATAGATTTAGTATAATGGGCCAAGCCAGTCCAATAGAAATAAAGGCCATTAAACCTAAAGATTGAGTTCCTTATGGCCTAGGGCTAAAGAAACTAATTGACTCAAAGATCATATGCCCAATCAAGCATTCAACTTGGGTTTCCAATCTTGTTCCCATGTAGAAGAAGAGTATAGAAATATAGCTATGAATAGACTTATGAGATATGAATAACGTGTCCCTAAATGACCATTTCCCCCTTCCCTCTATGGATGAAATCCTCTAAATGATAGTGGGTATAGAGATGTTTTCCCTACTGGATGGATTTTCTAGGTATAACTAGGTATGGGTGAATAAAGAAGAGTAACACAAGACCACCTTCACCATGAAGTAGGGAACCTTCATGTATGAAAAGATCCCTTTAAGCTTTTCCAATGCCAGTGTAACATTATAATGAGTGATAGATGTAGCCTTCAAGGGTTTAATTAATGAGATCATCCTCATCTACCTAGATGACGTCACTATGTTTTCTAAGAAGAATGAGGATCACTTTGACCATCTAAAGAAAGTTTTCCAAAGATGCCAAGAGTTTGGGGTATCTCTAAACCCCAAGAAATTTGTCTTTGGATTCCCTTAAGGCAATCTACTTAGATACGTGGTATCCAAGGATGGGATTTCTATCGATCCATAGAGGATAAATGCCATCAAAAAATTGGCCTTGTAAGTGAATAAGAAAGGGGTCCGATATTTCCTTAGGAAGGTTAATTTCATCAAAAAATTTATATATAATTTTTCAATATTGGTTAGAATATTCACCTTAATGCTAAAGAAAGACTAGGCCTTCAAATGGACACTTGAAGGAAGAGAAAAATTTAAGGAAATCAAAGGCACAATATATATTGTGCCCATACTTGTTAACCCTAACTTTTCCAAGGATTTCATTATGTATGTATATAAGAGTGAGCACAACCTTGTATCTATGTTAAATCAAAAGGAAAATGGGGGAAGGAATGAATACCCAATCATACTCTACTCTCAAACATTACATGGTTATGAATCCAAATACAACTTCATTTAGAGATAAGCCTTTACCATCAATAAGGGCCTTAAGAAGTTATGCACCTTATGGAAGGCATTAAAATAATAGTGTACATGGCACACTCCAATGTCCACAAGTACATCATGGAAGGATAAAATATAGACAAAAGGGATAATTAGATCACCAAGGTCCTAGAATATGATATAAAAGTTAGGCTGATAAAAGTAAACAAAGGGAGAGGAATCTACAAGTACCTAGCTCAATGTGGATGTCCTAAAAGAAGATCAAAACATTCTAGAAGTAGCCCTAGTAAACCAATATGAATTTGATGGGTCTTGGGTGACTAATAGGGTTTACCTTATGCAAACTAACTAGTATCTTGATGGGCTCCTCACACATAAAAAACTTTTTTATAAGATGTAGGGGTCTAGCTACATGCTAGTCTAGGGGGTCCTATTCAAGAGGAATTTAAATAGAGATCTCTAATGCATTAATAATCCCCAAGTGTAAACAAGTCTCCAAGATATGAACTTTGCTCCCCTATGTGGCCACTTTATAGCTAAAACCATCGTAACAAAAATCATGCACATGGGGTTTTACTAGTTGACCATGTTAATGGACTATCACCAAGTAGTCATGAAGTGCCAAAATGCTAGTGCTAGTCATAAATGGATACTAATAGCCACTGACTACTTCACCAGGTGGACTAAAGTAGTCCCACTGAGGGAGGTGCTGATAATATGATCCTCAACTTCTTATAATATCTTATGGCAAAGTTTGGCCCGCTCAAAATAATAATTTTTGACAACACAAAAGCCTTCCTTGCATCTAAAATTTCTGAATTTAAACTCTGAAATGGTATATTCCTAAAATCTTCATTCAATTACTACCCATAAGATAATGAGTTGGTGGAGTATACTAATAAAAATCTGATTAGGTTGATCAAAAGGATGTGTGTGACAAGCATAGGAAATGGTTCTTACATGTAAAGATGGCCTTATGGGTGAATCACATTACCCCAAAATAGATTTTAAAAACCTCCTTTTATGAACTTGTATATGGGAAGGAAGTAATTACATTAGTATCATCAAAAACCCCTATATGGTAGCTCTTGAAGGCTGGTGAAATTTAAGAAAATGGAGTAATGGAGGTTTGGCTTGCCAAATTACTTAGACTCTAGGAGGTAAGATAATAGGCAAGTGATGTGAAGCTCATCTGACAATAAGTAGTAAAGTGATGGTTTGATAGAAATACATCAAACATGGGATTTAAATTGGGATATATAGTTCTCAAATATGATGAATGAGCCACAAAGCTTGGATAGCATGTGAAGTTCTATCCTCTTTAGAGATGACCTTTTTTCATCATTAGTGATAGGTAGGAAAATTCTATTAAATTGGAAGATTAAGATGGAAATACATTAGAGATCCTTGTTAATGGTATAGACTTGGAGCATTTCAACTAAATATACCATTTAGCCCTTGTACATAATTATTTATTTTACCTTTTTTGTTGTGTGTTTCCTTCCTCTTTGTTATTTCCCTTGTGTTTTATTTCCATTTGGTCTTCTATTTTTCAAATAATTGTTTTTAGCACAAGTGGATGATTTAATCATCACACATCCTCTCCTTAGTCCTCCCAAATATTCAAAAACATTCTCTAAAATATGGTTATCTACTCACCTCACCTACCATTAATGTCAGATGTTCCATTTTGCATGATTTCCCATAATGATCATTTTAAAATATGTTGCAAATGGCCCTTTGAGAGTGTGTGCCACTCTTGTCATTTATGGGGATGCTCATTATTTAAAATTCCAATGATGAGCCAACCTAGTGGAACCAATGCATAAATAGACCCTCTCTCATTTGATCCAAACACTTGACACTTTGAAGATTATTAGAGAGCATTAAGTAATTGAGATGAGTGGAGAGAGTATACATATTGAATGAGGTAGTAAGGAGTCATTAATATAATACCTATAGTATAAATAGAGAGTGATTTTGGAAAAAAATTCTCAACCATGAGAGCTTTTACATCTTCATATGGGAGTGGTAAGCATCCTTCAAATTAGAGAACCCATAGTTTGAGTAGTGGGGGAGACCCTCCCTCAAAATACACTATGAGAAAATAATATGATTAAGTCCCTACTCAAATTAAGGATTAGGTTATAAATACCAAGAAGGTGACTAAAGGACCTTACAAGGACCAGGCATTGGTGACTGAATTTGTAGATGAAATATTCAATTTGAAGTAAGCCCAAAATCTAAAAAAACTTAGATGGGTACCCATGTGAAAATTATCGATAGGGTTAGTAAGAAAGAGTATAACTCATTTAGATGTAGAATATGGGAGTGCACACTGGCATAATACATAATTCCCTATGTGTATCTATGCCTATAAATCATTACTCTCTACATAAAGAGATATTATGCTAGCACTAGAGTGATCACTAGAAATGCCCATTTAAGGGTGAAAATTAGTTTAAATAACATTAGAGAGATGATTTGGATCCAATACGATCAAACGGCCACTATCTATATAATCAAGAGACTTCAAACTATCTAGGATTCTTAGGTTAAGGAAAAGGCTCACTTTATTAGATTCTCCTCAAAATCAAGGTCATGGAGATGCCTGCTTTATCCATGCCCCTATCAAATTTCCCCATGTAGAATTTAGAGGACACCATAACAATGCAAGCCTTCATCCTAGGTATGGATGCTTATAATAGCATCAATGACTTTAAATTGGGGATGCTCTACCTCATGACCATGGTGGAAAAGGGGTAGGATTTCAAGATAGACTTTGTTGAATCCATCACCTCCATCATGAGGGATGAACTATAAAATTTCTTGATGAGGGTTACCTTTTAGTACTCATCCTTCTTCATGCACCTAATTCTATACCAAAACTCCTAGTTATTCTTCTTTCACCTATCACTAAGTACTTTCAATATAGAAGTCTTCCCAAATGTAGTGGCCCTAGTCACTATATGGATCCACATCCTATCGATCATTGGAGACTACTATGAGTTCTTGGAGCTATTTATGGATTTAATTTTTGTGGACCTCAAATAATAGGTTATCACCTCTAAGATGATGGAATGACAATAATATTAGCTCACAAGTAGTAGAGTCCTAGTTAATTGGTTCTAGGGATCCCACTTGTCATTTATCTAAGTTCACAAATTCTAAAGAAAGCCCTTTTGACTCCCCCACATATTGACTAACAGAACCTTAGCCTTAGAGTTGGCTCTCCAACTTGATGTAGTAGACTTTGTCTATTGGGTGGGGAAGAAGAAGAAAGGTTTATATGATGTCCCTTTCACAAGAGAAGGCATCACAGTGCTAAAAAGGCACCAAGGGTACATAATCAAAGCCAAGCTTTCTGAGCTCAACCTAGAATTAATAAATGACATATGAGACTATGATCCAATAGGATACGTAGACAAATTGAAGACCAATAAAACTCCCAAGAATTAAAAAAGACCTTAATTATAGCATAATAAGTCACCCATGAAAGACATTCCTTGGAATTATGTGGACCTATTTTAGATCTCACAAGATGTCCTTAAACTATGGGAGTCTCTCTATGTCAAGATCTAGACATATGACCCACCCAAGAAGTTATCAAAGGGGATGAAAAAGTAGTTTGGATATCTAAACAAGAGAAAATAAATGGTTTCCTTCATGAGATATAGGTATGAAATCAACAATCCTTACATTGGTTTTAATAATGAAGATCAAGATGAGACCTTTGAGAAGCTATGGGATGAGTTCCACCTATAAGAGGATAGATCAAAAGAGGAATTCACTCTTGAAATTGAAATAAGATATGATGAAGAAGAAGAAGACAATCTCGAGGAGGTAATAGATGTGCCTCTAGCGAAAGAAGAAATAACAGAGGTCATGGTGACTTGGAAGCCTTAAACATGGATACTACCGCTATTCTTATATCCTATGGCCCCACATAAATAACAAGATCCCTTAAATCACCTCATGGTTTGGTCATACTAGATAGACCAAATTAAGGCACCCACATTTATTCCCCTAACAACACCACCCCAAAAGAAGATCCACTTTGCAGATCACCTTCTTTTTATCTCTAATTCCTTTTCCACTTCCCCACATCCTTCTAAAACTTCATTTATAGGTCACAACATCATCTACTACCCAACCAAGCACTTCATATCCTCTCAAAACCTCTTTATCTACCTTTATAGTCCCACTATAGGTTTTATCACCCTTTGATACTTAACTTGATACCACCTTAGCTCCAATATTCTCCTCATCTACCCAGCCTACAATCAAGCTTTCCCCTTTTTCTTCCATAATAAATATCTCCTCCCATATTTCTTTCCTCACCCACCACTTACATCATCCTCCTCATTCTCCCTCATAATTTAATCACCATTCACCCCACACCATGGGTTCCCACCTTTCTCCCCTTTAACCCTCATCATTCATTCACTAGCTTCTATGCGAGCAAGTTTTATTACTTTGAAATAATAAATAGTTATTCCATTCACATTATCATAGGGAATCCCCTTTTCAAGGGAGATCATTCAAGTACCATATAAATACCAATAGTAGGTAGACACAAAAAGGGTAGCCCAAGAAGCTCAAATGGAAAGGAAAAGGGGGAAAACAAGCCAAGGCTAATGCCTAGACTCACATACAACCATTTTATGACCCTACGTATAAATCCCTTATGATTTCTCATTTGACCCCCCAAGTAGTCAAACCCTAAGAATATATTTAGATAGGGGACTACATAATTTAAGCCATCAATCTCAACCTCCTATAAGCTAGACCCACTAATAGGGTTGAACTCATATAGGAGACATAAAAGTCTATGATTACATACTATATGAAGGTGGTCCAATAGTTAGAAAAGACCAAGATAGAGCTCAAAAAGGTGAAGGATACAATTGACTACCTTAATTCCAAGGCTAAAGCTAAGGATGTTGACCTCAAAGAGGTAATATCTAACCGCCATGGTATCATTTTAAATAAAATCTCTTAACTAGAAGTTAGCCTATGAATAGCTACCAAAACCAAGCTATAGAAGATGAAGATGGAACTGGTAGAAAATCACCAAAATCTCTCCAATTCATATCGATCATATCAATAACCTTAAAATAAATTGTAGTAAGACTCATTGATCAAGGACCAAGAGATTGAGAATTTGAAGAATGACCTCACTACTCACCCACAATCCATAAAAATCCTTCCCATAGTCTAGCATCTATACAAATCCTATTGGGAGAGGATCAAGGTCATGATATCAAAGATAAAAATAGTGATAAATTTCATCATAAATACATAGAAGTTAGCCTCTCAAGTGAGTACATATATTGATTAGGTGATCACCTTCATCTCCCCCAAGGTCTCAAACTTATAGAGCCTTATTCAATATCTCTACAATGCTTCTCCTAAAAGACTACAAGTAGTTGGGGTGCCCAATTAGAGGTATGTAATGATGAAGGTTAATAAGTTATTCCACTATAATAAGGTAGTGAATAAATGCAAGGCATTCCTTAATACCTTGGATCAAGTAGTCCAAGTGAGGTGCAGACACATAGAGAAATTAGTCTAGTTGGGACTCCCTTCCCCTTTCTTAGTGGATAAAAAATACTCTCTAAAGACCAAATCAAGTCACTACTTAGCAAAATTAGAATGACTAGACCATTTTTAGGACTCTCGATCAAGCATTTGATGTCTCTAAGGTGGAGAAAATTTTGTACCCACTCACCTAACTAGAGTTTAAAATGCTAAAAGTTGACAAAGGCTTGGGGAATATCTCCTTCAAGGAGATAACAGATCTAGATAGATCTTTTAAGGATCTTAAAAATAAGACCTAGCTAAAGGAGGAAGAATGGACACCCTTATAGGCAACTCTTCAAAACTTTTAGGTATCTATACCTTCCTCCTATTTTTTTAGTTTTGATTTTACTAGTTTAAGTTCCAGAGTTTTTGGGTTCTTTTACATGTAAGAAGACACCCATATGAGTCTCTAGGAACTATGGATTGGAAATCCATGATTTCTATTTTTGGAGTAGTTCATCTCCAACTTTAGGCTCATTTAGTAGTTATTAGTTCTTTGACACCTTTAAGTGATAACCCTTTTATCCCCTTCCTTCTTTGGAACCCCCTTTATTATTTTCAAATAATTACCATCCTTTATCTACTTATTTTATGTGGAACACTGATGCTCATTTAGCTTGAGGAGACTTTCATCTCACTCTAATGGAGCACCATCTTGACACATGGTGGCTATGTGCTCTTTAAATCATTTTAATTTTTGGGTCAAACCTCCAAGTAGCACCATTAATTAATGGAATGAGAGACAAGCCCCACTAAGCAGTAAATGAAAGCATCAAGGATGACTAACATGTGTCATCCCTATTCTCAATCTCACCAAAGAAGTCCCTAGCCCCTTTAGAGAAGCACCAACTTGACACATGTCATCCCTATGATTATCCAAGAGCAATGTTGGTTTCCAAAAACTTAAATAAACACCATTAGACAAGATTGTAGGTCCCTCATTTTGGGAAAATATTTTAAAACACTTTAATCCTAGCCATAAGTTTAATCTATTAGTTTTTAAGGGGGACCAAGGCCATTAAATGAAACATAGGAGAGAAAATTTTAGAAGTGTAGATGTGACACCACCTCACTTCTCCTAAGCTTAGTGGTCATTGTAGAATGATGTAGTTGTACCATATTCAGGATCCAAAGGCTAACTACACTCATGACCTTGAGATACTTTTTTTTACAATGGCATCATTATGGGAATGAGTACTAGAATCTCCAAGTGTCATTTTCCTCAAGTTGACACCTCATCTATTTATTCTGGGCTCATTCCTTTTGAAGGGGGGTAGTTATCATTTTTATTTGATCTCTCTTTTTTTTTGAACAACCATTATAATAGACTAGTAATAGTACAATTTATCATTTTTATATTCTACAACCTTATTAGGTGCACCTCAAATATGTGATTGGACACTTTTATTTGTCTTTTATGGCCTTCTATATTATATTCTCTATCCACAATAAAGAGGATATGATGTTTTGTGTTATTTGGAGTGGATAATTATCTTTATCTATTATTTATCTTATTTTGTTTCTATATTTTTGGTCCTTGTTTACATAATAGACTGTAGTTCATGCTTTATTCTCCCTTATGGTCTATGATGTTTGAGGATTTAATCTATTTTATGAAATTATAGGTTAATGTTTCAAATCTCTTAGTGCACCACCTTAGATTATATTTACTTTCCATGTTATATATTTTCCCTTATTCTATCCCTTTTCACCCCCAAAATTGAATGAATAGTTGGGTTCTAATATCCCAGAGGTTTCTTTACAAATTGCATTCCATACCACATCTCTAAAGCTTCCCATTGATGGTTGTTTAACTTGAAGTGAAAGTTTTAGGTGTCAAAACTTCTAGTTATCTTTGATGGACTCATAAATACACTAAGCGGTAGCTTCATAATAGACCATTTTATTTTTAAAGAGGCAATTATCCCTTTTTTTATATATTCCACAAAATATGTACATTGAATAAATGTACTAGAGAAATTCTAAAGTAGGAATTATATACAAGTCTTTCACTATTCTATTAAGTCAAAAATGAATTCAAGTTTAACTCAATAGGAATTAAATTTATACAAGATAAATTTCATTATTTTATAGGAAAAATGACACTCTAAGAATATATGTTTTATCATTTCCTCATTAATTTTACACAAGACATAACTATTTAGAATGGGCACCCCTATCTTGGCCAAGTTATCAATCATGAGGATATTATTTTGTGATGCTATCCAAAATAATAAATTAACCTTGGGGGTGAGGCTTTTAATCTAAATGTCCTTCCGACGTAAAACATCTTCCTTTAGGTATAAATCCACCAATTACCCTCATTTGAACCAGAATTCTCCACTATCATCCGTAGTCCACACAATCTCATATTTTTTTAGATTATAATATTGTGGGTATGTTGAAGCTTTAAATTAAGATATTATAAGATCTAAAATATACCTTAAGTAGATTTATTCTTATGTAACACTTTATATTTACATCTGCCATCTTATTTCTCTTAATGATCTCTCACTTTTAGACCAAAGACTTCACAGAAATCATGGTTGATCTCTATTGAGGAAGACATAGAAGCTAAAGGATAAGGAAATAAATAGGGTTCATCCCAAAATTTGGTCTTATTTCCATCCCTAACTCTTTATTTTCTTCCTTTCTATAAGAGACTTCTAAAATGGCAAGGGATTTCCAAAAGGAAGATGCATTATCTAGTCCTTCCTCAATCAGGAAATTATCCTCTTCATTCCCCTCAAGGTATTTAGACTTAATGATTTTATTACATTGGTTTTACTCATTAATTATTATCATACCTTGTTTTTTAAGTAGAGATTTATTAATATTTTTTATCTCCACAATCGACATCCTCCCTTACTCTTAGGTAAAGAAGAATTCTCCCAAGTTAATAGTAGAAATATGAATCTCGCTTCAGAGCCTTTCCATAGCAAACATTTCTAAATTTTCACAAATTTAGTTGAAATTTTAATAAGAATACTAATAAGTGACAAAGTATACTTTAATACTTTGTATCAAAATTTTGAGGAGCTAAATTTTTCCTGCTTGAGAGATTACTTTGCCCTTCCACTCTAGAAAACTTTTTTGGATGACATCTAGGATGAGATTCCATAGGTACAATTTAATTCTCCCACTAAATATTGGCATCCCTAAATAAGAAGGTAGATTTTTGATATGGAAACCTAATAGTATAGGCAACTTCCTTTGTAATCCTTCTGAAGTGTTAAAGAAAAAATATAGATTTTGGTGAAATTGATACATTAACCAAATACTACCTCATAATCTAAGAGAATATTATTGAAGGATTTGGCTTTAAATATCATAGAATCACCAATTAAAAATGTTTTGTTGGTAAATTTTTGATGGGTAAATGGAGCCATTGATTGATTAATTTTTATACATTTTATTATTCTTATGGATCTATCATTTTCCAAAATTATTCCAAGGGTTTTTGTAAACATTAAAAAATGTCAAGGAGATAATGGATCCCCTTGTCTTAGTCCTCTTATAGTGGGAAATAATACTTTAGGGATACCATTAATTATAATAGACAACATAGGAGTAGATATAAATGCTAAAATTGACCCCCTAACTGTATACACATAATATTTTAATTTTTTTTATAAATTAATGATGCTCTTTATCTTTTAGGAACCTATCGAGTCTCAATCTCTCTAAGTGAATGCCCTAAGGGGTGCACCGAGAAAGGGTTGGTTAAACCATTAGTGCTTTGAAAAAATGTTGACCATTTTACCACTTGCTGTCTACACACTTGTGTCCTAAAAGCCATTCCCCTAAGATTTACATCCTATTTTTACCCTCCTTTAGTCTTTTACCACCTTCATTATCCCTTTCCCTAAGCTAAACCCCTTTTTTGTAATTTTCATGACTATGTCAGTGACATAGACCTTATATTCTTATTAACAAAGCTTATTAAGGACTAAGTCCACCCATGGCTGACCTAGTCCATAACCTAGTTAGATTTTGTTAGTTTCAATACTAGTTCAACTGCGTAACCATGTCAGCCAAAAATTTTAGAAGGGTTTAGGTATTAGATCCACTTATATAAACATAATCATTTCTATCAATTATCATGAAGAGAAGAAGTAAGATATATTGAAAGCTTAGGGTTTCTTACTTTCTCTGGACATATGGATCTTATCTTATGGAGAAGTCTTTTGTATGTATTGATAGGTTGTGTACTCTAGATCTAATTTAACTTATCATCCTTACATACCATAACAATCTCTTGCAAAGCACCTTGGCCAAGGGAGAGATTGAGGCTTGGTGGGTTCATCTTCAAAGGTAAGTATTCCTAACTTTGTTCCTCATTTTTAAGAGTAGATATATATGAATTTACACTTCTCATACATGTATTAGGATTCCATATACATTGACATGAGTATATGTCTTCTATGAATGTTTAATTTTATTTTTTATTACCTCCACTTTGTGCCATAAGCTTTGGTGAGCACCAGATTGGCTATTGTTTTACTTGTTTTTAGTATAGTGAATATGAAAACATAGGACCTAATTAGGGTTATTGTGTATTTTTACCTAACTTAAGGATTTTTAACCCTCCCTAGTGATATTATTATGGTAAGATATCTCTTGATTAGGTCTAGAGGATCCATATTGGTCATGACCCTAATTATCTAATGTATCCCCAATCAGAAGTGTAAGTAGGATCTATCTTCTCTGAGCTAGGATTGATTTATATGTTTAATGTATTTACCATTGCATACATTCTAGTGAACCCAACACGAATCTAACCCTTATAGTTTTTCTTTCATGCCTTTAATTTATATCATTTTATTATTTGTCTATATTTGTGATACTAGGTCAACCAAGATAATATAGTTCTAACTTCTATGCATAAGTTTAAAACATAGTCACATTAAAATGAATATATTATTTTTATGTAGGTCTTCATCAGATATAAGTTATTAGATCAAATAGGTTAACACAGTCTTCTTATTCAATCCCAGATAATAGACTATGTTGAACATGTTGACTTAGTCTCCTAATTAGCATCTAGAATAGTGAACTAAGTCATGTAGGTAAAATTAGTCTTATAGTCATCATCTAGATAAAAAACTAAGTTGACCAAGTTAACTTAGTCATATTAATAGGCTTCAACAAATAGGGTTTCATAGAACTAGGTCAACCCAATTGACCTAGTTGGTATAACTTACAAGCAACATTCAAAGTACTTCAACAAAAAAAAATTAATCCTTAACTTCTTATAACCGACCAAGGTTCCTTTCTTTTTCTCTCTTTCAATTCTATAATTTAGTATAGTTCTATTTTGTGCAAGTTTATAATCTTCAAAACTACAATCCTATAACAAACTATGTCAACCTGGTCGACTTAGTTCTATAGCCTATCTTCTATCTAAAATACTAAGTCAACTTCATTTACTTATTTCTTAAGGACTCTTTATTATATATAATAGTAGCTACAATGTCAAATTTATTCTACACTATTTGCATATAGTGTTGTCTAAGCCAACTCTATACTATTCTTAAATTGGGAATTAACAACTATATGCTAGTAATTAATTCACACTTTCATTTTTCAGCTATTTGCATGCTTAGAGTAGCTCACATAGTCTAATTAGGTGGTTTTAAAAACAATACCATTTAGTTGCACTATTTTTATCATTTTTCACATACTACCAAATCACACAAATTTCAAAACACATTTAACATTTATCTTCCCAAGGCCTACATACTTGGATTTCATCACCAAGGAGGAAGCCAACTTAGTTTTTTATCCAAGTATAAACATGTGGTTAATAGTATATGTTATAAAACCTAACACCCTTATCATTTCAAGATTGTGAAGTGAGGGGGTGAGCCCCAATACCAAGCTAGTACCATTACTAACATAGATCCCTTTCAACCTAAACATCCTAAAACCATCTATAGATTGATTTTTAGATCCCTATTTCTAGCCAACTTCCCTATCACACTTAAAATAAAACTTTATAATAATCTAAAAAAAACACTCATAATGAACACTTAGTTAGAATTTTATTTTTAGTTGACTTCTTGCTCTTTACTCATTGTATGTTGTATTGAAAAAACTTGCATTGTCTAGTGTTATTGTAAAGTTTTGTGTTGTGTGCCCCAATCAGATCATTCTCATTGATCTATTTGTTTGTGTGTTTATTTACATTTTTCTTCAAATTACATTTGAAAAATATTTTCGTATTTTTAACACACTATCATTCTATTTGACAAAGTCTTTTACATACTATCTTTTTCCCTATCTATAGTACTAAGTTGGCCTAGTCCACCCAATACTCCTTTCTTCTAATCAAGTTATAGTACTAGGTCAATCTAGTTGACTCTATATCCTTATAAAACTATCTTTTTCCCTATTTATATTGCTAAGTTTACTTGGTCAACTATGTACTCTTTTACATTCTATCCATTAGTACTAAGTTGACTTGGTCAATCCTATACTCTTATTTATCTCCTAGATTAGAGAACATAGTCAACCTAGTTGACTCTATATCCTTTTATATCACCTTGATTATACATAAATTTTCCTTCCCTAATCTCTCTCCTTCATCATGAAATTCTTATTTGAAGACAACATTGAGTTGAATTTAATAGATATGATGAGTCTTACCAACCCTGATAGGTTCTCCCATAAATAACTTGTGGATTTTAACCTAGATGAAAGTAATGTGCATGTATCCACTCACACTACAAACTATGGGACCCCTCCTCATTCATATTCACTTAAAAATCATCTCTTATTACTTGAAGATTAACTTAAATTAGAGTATACCCTATAAATGCTCTTCATCATTAATGAGTTGCATCAACATCAAGGAAAAGATCCTTCTAATATTTATCATCTTATGATAAGTGGTCAAGTCAAGGAACCCCATTCACCTTCTCCCATGTTATCACATGGATTTGGGGACACTAAATTATTTTCTTCTTAGCTTTATCCCTTTATTTTGATCTCTTCTCATACCATGATGTCTTCCTCTTTGATTTTATCCACCTCCATGCTTAGTATCTCTACTAACATGGTATGTTCTACATCTAGTGGGCTTCATTTTATACCTACCCTTCTTAATTATTCCACTAATGCATCATTTTATACCCATGGTAATCATTCCTCTAGTGGTGCTTCTTTTCATTCCTATACTAAAGTATTTTCTTCTCAACTTCTTCCCTTTATTTTGACCCCTTCTCATACCATGACGTATTCCTCTTTGATTTTATCCACCGCCATGCATAGTATCTCTACTAGCATGGTAGGCTCTACATCTAGTGGGCTTAATTCTATACACACCCTTCTCAATTATTCCACTAATTCATCATTTTATAACCATGGTAATCATGCCTCTAGTGGTGCTTCTTCTCATCCCTCTAGTAGTACATATTTTGCCACACAAGAAAACTATGCTACTAGTGCCTCACCAATAATTATTCTCAAGATACTATTAAAACCCTTAGTGGTACCATATCCACTACTACCAATTCCAATGCTTCAAACAATGCCTATAATACAACTCAAACCCATCAAATCCTGGTATAAACTCTTAATCAAATAAATTCTTTCAAATATAATAATGCAAATCAAATAATGAAAATTCAAAATCATATTATCCATCTTCAAAATCACCCTCAACAAATTCCAAGGGGCATGCATAAACAAAATTTACCCCCACCTCCTATTAGGGATTCCCATGGCAATCTAATCCCTCAACCTCCCCTTATTAAAAAAAATAAATCACGTTAAAAATGATCCTCTTACATCTCAAATTGATAATATCGATATAGGAGGTATCACCCATACCATTACTTACAATGGGTTAAATAATCCTATTCTCCATTTAAAAACATTTGTAAATCTATATAGAGATTGGGTCAATTTAAATAAATTTTCCACTACCAAGATATTATCAAAGACTCTCATAGGTGATGATTTAGATTGGTACAACCAACTCAAATATCATTATATCACTAGGTTGGAAGACTTAATTAATGCTCTAATCTAAGATTTCTAAACTAGTGATCTCCTTGAAAATACATTAGCCTATTTTATCAATTATAAGTAACTTGAGACCAAAATCATACAAGATTTCATCAAATGATGGAAGACCTTGTCTAAAAAATGTGAACATAATATGGTAGATGATAAACTCTTTCTTTTGTTTACTAATTCTCTTTTTCCCAAGTTATAATATCAAGTATGGAATATCTTTCCATGTACTTTAGAATATGTCATTAACCAAGCAAAGAATCAATATTTCATCATGTGTCAATTTGAGCCATCATAACCTTCTATGATTACTCATATGTTAATCAAGAATAATAATCATCATGTAGAAAATGATGGTGTCACCAACTCTTATGATACCATTCATACTATTCAAGTTTTTGTTCCCAACTAGATTCTAGAATAAGCTTCCCCTCCCAACCACACCACTAATTATCATTTATCTTCAATAGATAACATGAATGTTCATAAAACTTTATCCTTAGTATAATTACAAAAATGTATACTAAGGGTTATTTTGTGAGAACTTGATCCCACTAGACCCATGAAATATTGGTATGATCTCAATAAATTTTATTGGTTTCATGCTAGTTGGGGTCATTATCATAAAACTTATAGGAAAATTCATAATTTGGCTATGTATTTCCTTCTTGGTCCTACTTTTTACCATGATTTTATAGTTTGAAAATGTTACTAATCCTATAATATCACCTTAAAAACCCATGAAACATAAAATAAATATTAATATTTGAACCAAGATAATGCTCATTTGGCCATATATAAAGACCCTCTTTCAAATAACCAAGATAACCAAGACAAGCCTTCCCCTTCTACCAATATTATTGATAGTCTTCTTGACTCAACTCCTAAAGAGAATGTGGTCAATATGACCAATATGAAAAGGGTGGTTGCCTTAATTTATTTTCATCCCATTCACACCCCTTAATTGTCTTACACATTTCATGGTATCAAAGACTCTTCTCCAACTCACTTAACAAAGTCAGGGCAAGAAGACCTTATATATTTTTATAAACCAATTGCAACACCTCCCTTGAATGACACATCTCATACCATTTATATCATTCTTATAACCTCTTTACCTATCACTAATGATACTCAAACTAATATCAACACTTATTCTAATCTATCTCAAACCAAACCTACATTAACCACCCCATCTTTTCAAGATAATAAAAAAACTTGTCCTCCAATTAAATATTTCATATATTATCAACATAAATTCACACACATTGCAAATCCTCCTTTTGAGGACCTCCTTCAACACTGTGAACATATTTCCAATAGTCCTCTTATGGATTATGATGAGTGGGATCTTATTATAGAACTTACTACTTTCCTATATCAAATCCCATTTCTTGACCTTATACAGACCTCTCCACATTACTATAATCATCTTGTGTAGCTTTTTTTCCAAATTAACATCCCTCTTCCTCCCTTAGTAGGATACAAAGCCACCATATCTAGATCAAAAGATAGAATTTTATAATAGTTCAAAGAGATGTCCATACATGTTGATGAAATAATGGACAATTTTATTTCCCTTAGATTCCCCATTACTTATATGATCCTTGATGAGATTATGCTTTGTTTGGATGGTCTTCCTCTCTTTATCAGTATCTAAATTAGTGATATCTAAGTCAAGCATGCCTTGATTGATGAGGGTTCTGGCACTTGTGTTTCCTATCTTGATTTTATCAAAACCCTTGGATATTTCAAATGTAATGTTAAATACACATGAATCACATGTTAAGGCTATGACTAAAGGTAAATGATTCCTTTAGGTTATGTATGGCTCCTTATTACCATCCCACCTATCACCATTTTCATGAAGGTAATGATCTTGAACTTTCTCCTATCCTATAACATTTTGATTGGTAGGCCATGGACTCATCACATGAGATCAGTTGCCTTTTCCACTTGTTAAAGTGTCAAATTTCATCATAATGGATCCATCTATAGGATTCAAGGTGAATTTCATCTTTGGTATTTTGAACAATTCTAAGACTATGGTGTATTCAAGATTCTTAATCTTGAACACTTGCCAAGTGTTCCATTTTGTGAATCTCAATAGTTTAACTTTCCTATCAATTCCACCTAAGGTTACAATGGTCACCCTAAACTCATCAAGAATATACCCACTAACCTCCTAGATTTTCATGATGATAAACCCAAAGGAATCAATATAAAGGTTAAAAACTCAAATCTCTCACGTCATC
>JARHVA010004509.1:550000-632500 GCA_037957365.1 Torreya grandis
TAGTCCATGGTCTCACATGCCATGATTTTATCTCTAATATCTTGATTAGTGCTCCTCCTCTTCCCCCCCATCATATCTCTCACATATCATGCCCAAAATTTGGGAACTACTATAGGATATATAAGGTATGAGAGTCTAAATTATCTTAGCAAGCATGCCATTATATTTATTTCTATCCACCAGGTATAATGGCCCATGATCCACTATCAATCAAAACTTGGTGCCATAGTCATCCAACTTAGCCAAATAATTACAATATGTGCATAAGGATGCCACATGATCTCTCTTCATGTGATTATTTATGGTGCTAACATGTGGGGCATGGCCCATGCCACCTAATCCTATTTCCATTATGCAACTTGAGGTAACTGATCATCAACTACATGATGCAACCTAATTAGATGATACATCAAAAACCTCTCATATATCTAGGTACTTAGTAATACCACTAGTTTTATGGTCTTTTGCCCTCTAGATAACATCCCATATATATCATGCATGAGTTGAACCTAAATGATAGACCTTAAGTCATAGAGTACTCCCTGATCTAATATGGACTAACATAAGGCTATCACATACTATGGTACCTTGTTATCTGACTTGTGACATACTACTCATGATATCAAAAGTCCTATCACATCCTCCAAGATATCCAAAATCTATGTAATATACACGTCAAATAAGCTCACCCTCAGTCTTGGGTAAATCCTATCTAAGCACATCACCCTCTGAGTTAGTGCTAATCTCTCCTCCTTGTCATTTAGTGTCCCTATAATCACCAATATCCCCTATAGGTAGTCCAATCAATGCATGTACATCCTCCAATGTGATATCGACTTCTATGATAACCCCATCCACCACCCATCTAAATGTGTTGGTTAAATGTTCCCATACTCTACATAACATGACCATGATATCAACACTCAATGGGATATGACTCACCCCCTTAATGCCTCCCAATTCTAATGCAACCAATCTAGCTCTATCCACATCCATCAAGTTCTCCAGTAGATCAAGTAAACATAAACATTAACCAATCACCAAAATCTCTAGCCTCTATGTAAAATATCTAACAAAAAGGATGCATTAGACCTCTAGGTCACTCATAATAAAAATAAATTATTTTAAATTTCACAAAAATAAACTAATTTACTTTAATTTATTCATTTTTTACCAAATTGACCTATGTTTAAACTACATCAGCCTTTTTAGTACTAAGTTATCCACCCTATAGATTAGAAATACTATATTAGCCACTTAAGAAACAACTGAGTTAGCCATATAGTACTATGTCATCCCCCTTCCTCAATAATATAAGTTAGCCATGTATGACTAAGTTAGCCCACTAAAATTTTTATCTTTTAAAAACTAATTTGACATTATCAACCTTGTTCATTCATTGTGATGACTTTTTAACTAATGTCCACAAATGTTTTGGGTATTTATTACTCTAAATATTTCCTACCCAATACCCATTTGACCCATAGTGTCCCTTTCATTTTGTTACCTCAATTATACCTAATTATCAAATTTATATAAAACACTCAATTTCAAAAAATACTCAAAAAATTGAAATTTTCACTTACTTACCTGTGTTACACTCACTATGACCACTATGCATCCTCCCCATCTCAACTATCATCTCCTCACCATCTTAGATCCCTAGGCTCTCACTAGGTCTCTCATGTATCTATTTTTTAAAGAATAATAAATAACAACAAATGAATTCTTTTTTAGATTATTTATATTTACTATTCAAAATTATTTACCCTCTAAAAATTTATTGTTAGATTTCTTGTTTTGATCATATCTTTGTTTCTACTAATTTTTTTTACAAACCATAAAATGTTCTAGAATTATAATGTCATATAGAATATTTTTAATTATTATATTCTTATATTTCGAAAAAAAAAATCTCTTTTTTATAAACTCTATAAGTTTTCTTAATGTTCATCACATTAGATGCCTTCAAATCTATCACATCTCCTTATTTATCTATAACACTAAGGTAATTAAAGGTATGTGCTTTTCAATTTTGTCATTGCATTTATCTTATTTATCCTTACTACACTTTATTTATCATCAGTGTTATGTGTCATCATGTTCTTTTCTTGAAGCATCATCCCCTATTGCTCATATGTGACACGTGATGAGCTTTGAGAGGGGCATATCTATACACATAATATTTTCAAACTTTTATCAATTACTAACACTATTTATATTTTATAAATCCATCAAGTCTCAATATCTCTAAGTGCACACCCTAATGGGTGCATCAAGAAAGGGGTGGGTATAGCATTGGTGCTTTTTAGTATTATTTTCCCTTTTGACACTTGCTATCTACACACTTGTCTCCTAGAAACCATTCCCTTAAGCTTTGCCTCCTATTTTTCACCCTCATTTATTATTTTAACACCTTCATTATCATTTTTACTAACCTAAAACCCTTTTTGGTAGTCTTCATGACTACGTCAGCCATATTGACCTTATATTTTTATTGACAAAACTTATTAGGGACTAAGTTGACCCATGGCTGACCTAGTCCATGACTTAATTAGTTTTTGTCAATTTCAATACTAGGTCAACTAGGTTGATCTTATCATTAAATTTTTTTATAAGGGTTTAGGGTTAGATCTACTTATATAACCACAATAATGTCCATCATTTATCATAAAGAGAAGAACAAATAATATATATTGTGCATCTAATTATCCACCATTCTACTTGAGGAACAAGCTTAAGTCTTCATACTTTCTTTGGAGATACAAATATTATCTTATGGAGAATTATTTTGGATTCAATAATAGGTTATGTATCTTAGATATGATTTATATTTGTCATTCTTACACACCACAACAAGCTATTGTGAAGCACCTTGGCCAAGGGAGCGATTGAGTCTCAGTAGGTTCATCTTTAAAGGTAAGTATTACTAACTTTGTTCCTCATTTGTAAGAGTATATAGATAGGAAATTTAAATTTTATTCCATACATTAGGATTATATATACATTTATGTAAGTATATATATTCTATGCATATTTACTTTTATTATTTATTACCTTGACTTTGTGCCAAAATCTTTGGTGAGCATTAGGTTAGATATTACTTTACTTGCTATTAGTATAGTGAATATGAAAACATAGGACCTAGTTAGGGTTATTATATATTTTTTCTTTATTAGAGGATTTGTAATCCTCCATAGTGATATTATTATGGTAAGATATCCCTTTATTAGTATAATAGAGCCATATTGGTCATGACCTCAATTATCTAATGTATCTTGAATCAGAAGTGTAAGTAGGATCTATCTTTTCTGTGATAGGATTGGTTTATATATCTTATGCATTTTCCATTTCATAAATTATAAAATCAACCCCTTAAATATATCATTTAATACAAATCTATCAAGAAACATATTAAGGAACCTCCAAGAAACCATATCATAAGCTTTGTTCATATCTAACTTAAGGAACATGTGTTATCTTATCGCATTAGTCACTGAGTAGATTTCATCATGTGCAATGATGCTTATATATATAAATTATCTCTCAAATATGAATTCACCTTTTTTTTTAGCTAAAATATTTTCCACATTTATTTTGATCCATAATACAAGAGTTTTGGTGCATATTTTATAAAACATAGTTTACAAACTAATAGGTTTAAAATATTTGAGTTGATTGGATCCTAATTTCTTATGGATAAGAGTCAAGAATGTGTTTTTAAAATCCTTAATAATATCCTCTAACAATAATAATACAATCATCTCTACCACCACATATGGTTGGGTAAGATCCCAGAATTGATAAAAGAATAGTAAGGGATAACCATCAGGCCCTGGGGTAATGCTTCATTCTATAAAAAATACTACAATTGTAATTTATTTTGAAGAGGTAGGATTGAATATAGCCAAATTTTAAGACTAGATTATTATCTTTATAAATATCACCAACATTTGGTATTTTTTACCAAGTTTAATAGTGTAACTATTTGAAATAAGGTTCTTGAAGTTCTAGATGATTTGTTCATCCTCTAAGTTTATTCCCTAAAAACCATTTCAAAATCTTTAATGATTTCAGTTATTCTATTGGAATTCTTATTCTTGAACACTAATTTATGGAAAGTATTGTTATGTTCTTCTTTTAGCCACATACACGTTGACTATTTTCTCCAAAATTCTTCCTCATTTGCTTCTAGATTATGGAAAATGTTAAGGAGAACCTTTTCCTATTTTTGGAGAAGATAATTTAATCCATTATTTATAATTACTCCTTCAATATTATATGAATCTTCATCGATTATTTTATTATTGGTAAAAATTCCCAAACACTTAGTTATTTCATATTTTGATCTTTTAGTTAACAAATTTAAACTTCAAGGATAAAATGTACATATTTATTTTAGATAGAGGTACTTTCAACCAATCTTTGAGATAATCCTCCAAATCTAGATGGTGTGTCCAAATATTTTCAAATCTAAAAGTAATTTTTTTTTCCCATCATTCTTTCCCTAATGAACATAATCAGGTTATGGTCAGACCCAATTGTAGGTAGGGAGAACCAAATGCTACTAAATTGAATGCCCTAGTTCATGGAAATTAGGAATATATCCACCCTCACTTGGATTAAATTATGTCATAATATTTTTTTAGACCATGTGTATGTATTTACCATAATTTCCACATCCATAAGCCCTATTTCAAAAATGAACTCATTAAAATCAAATGTGCTTTCATTAAAGTCCTATAATCCTCCCTTTTTCATAAGGGAGAGGGGTGAATTGGAGTCTAATGATACTAAATAATTCCATTCCTCAAAATTATTCCTAATTTTTTATAACTCATTCCAAAAAAAATATGTCCATGTTTGTAATTAAGGGCATAAATATTAGATAAAATCCACTCCACATTGTTCATTTCATTCTTGAAGATGATGAAAATGGGGTTGTCAATTTTAGTTAGGAAAAGACCATCCATTATCTAGGGTTTCCAAAAGATTACAATATATCATGCAATTCATTTCAAACTAATGCCTATACAACTAACCATGTTCCATATTTTATTATTACTTTGAGAAGGGTTTTTTTCTAAAATTTTAGTTTCTTACAATAAAAAAATTTGAGGGTTATGATTTTTATATCAAATTTCTGACCAACCTCTATTTCCCAGGGTTATTAAGCCCCTTTGTGTTCTAGAGATAATCTTCAATTTTTAACACATAGGAAGTGCTTCTAAAGGGTATTTTAGGTACCTTTTAATATTTATTTCTATATTTCCTTCTTTATATTTTTTTAAGGGTGCCTACCTATAGATCTTGGTTATACATCCTCTTCTACCTTATTTTTACCTTTTATGATAGTAATTCAAGTCTAATGTTCTTCCTCTTTCCCTTGTTCATGTTGTTTATTCTTGGAAAAAGAACATTGTTCTTGCTCCATAAAATTGGCTTGATACCTTTCTTCTCTTCATGGGGCTATGTTTTCCATATTAAAATTGATAGGGTTCTCATCCTTTACTAGGGTTTGGGTGATCACCTCCTTCTCAATACTTGAACCTAGGAAACTTTCCACCAAACATATTCGTGTTAATGGATTTGGGGTTTATACCATTCCCAAACTTAGATATTTGATGTTTTTTATTATCATTTATATGTCTGATATCAATGCACCCTCTTCTTCCACACTCATTTAGACTTTGGGGCCATGCTCCTTTTTAGGGTTATTCTTTCCTTTTACTTGGTCCATGAATTACGTACTAGTATCTTCCTATTAAACATTTACTAGTTTCAACCTTATTTATGTTTTCCATTCATTATATTTTCAATGAGGGGTCACATTATTTGTGGGTTTCTCCATTGGTGTTAAACCTCCCTGAGGAAGACTTGTAGAATCTTTCTTTACCCATAATGGATTTTCAGGATTAGTTCCTTATTTGTTAATATGAAATTATTTTACTTAGTGACTCAGGACATTTCATGTTTTAAAAATGTCTACATCCATCTCATACTAAATATTATGTATCTACTCCCCATATTTATACTTTATTTTGATGGAGTATTGTATATGTTTTTTAGCCTAGAAAAATATGTTGAATCTTGCAATAACCATTCTCCTTCAGCACTTAGCTCCCATAACTATTATAATTGGTTGGATCGAATCATTAACAATTACCATGATAAAGTCTTGTTCCTAAAATTATAATGGGAGATGTGGAAATTTCACCCACATTGTAATATAATCTAGAGCTAAACTATTTAGATTAGTTCCTGCTTTCAATTTTTTGAGGCTAAGGTTGGCTTTTCACATGAACCAAGTTCCTTCAATCATAACCTTGATGCAGTTCTCTAGATTTTTTAAATTTATAAATAAGTTTTTATCTAGGTACATGATTTCTAGTTGGCCTTATGGATTCCATTTTTGGTTATTTCATTTCCTAAAGGAATTGATATTTGTCCTAAGCCCATAGATTCTAGCTAGTTAAGAGTTTGCCAATTTTAAATCAAATTTTTCAACAATAAAATATGGGTCATTTATACACACCTCATCAATTTTCACTATGGGTCTAGAACATAATATTCCATCTCCTGGTTCAACAAATGCTTACCTATTACTATGTTTACCCATGAAATGGGGGATTTAAGAACATTATTTTTAAAACCCAAGTCTCCTCCCATATTTCCCTTCCTTAGGCATGGTTCTTAAACTTTGATTCTAGAACATGTAAACATGTTCCTTTCAAAATCCCCTTGACTATGACTATTCCTAATAGCAAGTCATCAGATTATCCTACTATAAATTCCTAAGACCCATTTTCTTACCTCACTCTAGGTTTGAAATTTTATTTATCCTTTCCTTTCATGTCTACTCTTCTCCACTCATCCATTGATATATCTCATTGATGGCATGACTAAAAATGAGTTGATAAAAAATAAAAAAGGTAAATATTAATAGTTTGTGATTTTATTTTATATTTTAGGTTTAATGTGATTAAATTTATTTCTAAATCAATATTATCCTAGCACCTTTGTTCCTTGACTGAATATTATTCCTACACCCAAGTCTGGTCATAGTTTAAAAGGAAACCTATTTTTTTAGACTTGTGTGTGTGTGTGTGTGTGTGTGTGTGTGTGTGTGTGTGTGAGAGAGAGAGAGAGAGAGAGAGAGAGAGAGAGAGAGAGGAGAGAGAGAGGATGAGAGAGAGAGAGAGAGAGAGAGAGAGAGAGAGAGAGAGAGAGAGAGAGGGAGGGAGAGAGGGAGGGAGAGAGAGAGGGAGGGAGGGAGAGAGAGAGAGAGAGAGAGGAGAGAGAGAGAGAGAGAGAGAGAGAGAGGAGAGAGAGAGAGGAGAGAGAGAGGAGATGAGAGATGAGAGAGAGAGAGAGAGAGAGAGAGAGAGCATTCCTTTTAGTCATGGCCTTAAATGTGTTCAACACTTCAGGATGGCCTATATATGTTTTCATAATCAAAATACATGTCTACTAATGCCTACATAAATACATCATCAAAAAATATTAATTTTGATTATTCCATGATGAAATCCCATAAATTCCACCAAATTTATATTTTTAGTACAAATCTTATTTTGTCCTTTTTACTTGAATTTGCATTTTACCAGTAAAATGAATCATTTTTCAAATAGGATCCAATTTTGTATTTTCATATCTCTTGGATGGAATGATAATGAAGGTATTGGAGAAAAAATACTTAGGTTAATCATAACTATGGTTTTATTCTATATTCTATGTTATGTGATGAGATTTATCTCTATATTAACATTCTCTTACTACCTTTATTTTGTGATTGACTATTACTATTTACATCAAATTCTTGTTGCACTTTTCAAATAAATGGAAGCTAAATTTTTCCCCATCAAATTTAAGAAACACACACATAAATAAACTAAATTGATTAGTCTTTTATTCAAGGCATTAAATTTGTCAAACATATCTCATGTCAAGTGTATGTTTTCACAGTTGGCATACATGTCTACCAAGGAATAAACATACATTATCAAAATATCCTAATTTATATTATGCCCTAAAAAATTATCCATAACTTATTTAAAAACTCTAATATTATTATATTCATTATTTTGGTTTATTTACTTGCATTTACATTATCCAAACATGATCAAAATTTACAACCCTTGAAATCCCTTATGAAGGTTAATAAATGAAAATATAAATGTTTTGCCATAAATTTTAATTTTCATGTGCTTGGATGCACACACATGAACACATATGCATGCGTTAACACACACACACCCATAAATTCATGTCACATGCTTCAAAAAATTTCACACATTTAGTTAGACAATTCACAATCTTGTTTCAATATCCAAAATTTAATTTCCTATTACATTTATTAATTTTTTGCTTTAAACCTCATTTTGAATTTTAAAAATGAATTCCATATCTAGTCTTGTATGTTTATAATAATATTATTTTTTTAACTTTTTTTTTAATTTGATGTTAGTAAGATCATAATTTAATAACTACTTATTACCATAGTTACATATTAGTGTATAAAAAACTATAAATATTAAGATAGTTTTTATTATCAGATATTTTATGATGTACCATATCGTATGAATTTACTACAACATCTTAATATTAATTTATGCCTTAACAAAATCAATAAAAATTTTATTATGGTTAAAATGATTTTTTTTTACTTCTTATTTATTTACATTTTAAGATTTCTTTTTTATAGTTTCAATTTTAAGACAAAATTGTATGATCATAGAAATTCTTGAAATCACATATAAATATATGATAGAGAATTTTTATATAGGAAATAGTTAATTATCCATGAATTATTTTATTTACATGGGAATAACCCCTTATAACTCAAGATCACATTTTTTCATCTAAAATATTATTTTTAAATCCAAAAAAGCTAACTATTCAAATGGAAGATATACAAAAATATATTCTAAGGGTGATTAATTTTAAGTTAAAATATTAATAATATAAAATGGGCAACACAACCTTGTAAGTCTTTAAAAGGGTTTCAAAATTGGACCATGATAATAACTTGAATAATTTTACTTATAAATGTAAATGTAAGACAAAAGGATCAAATAAGGTCTTGAAGAATCAAAATGGAACATATCATTGTGTCATATTGAAAATAAGAGTCAATAATCCTATTGAAGTATTAATTATAGGAATTTTATCTTAGAGAGTCACATGAATTCATTAAAAAACCCTAAAATTGTAATTATTTTCATACTATATATCTGTGAGTAAGTGAATTTATATTTAATGATGTGATAGTAGTTAACTAATAGGTAATTATAGAATAATATTTATAATGTCATCCTTCCATTCTTATTTTTCTAATAAGTCCATTTCTAGAACCATTTATGTTTAAATATTGGATTTGAGATTCAAATGAGATGTCCTCTCCTAATTTGTCTCTCCTATGTAATTTTTGGTGAGAAAATTGAAATTAAATTTAGGTCCTTATTTATATTAGTCACCTCTAATTAACAAGAAAAAAGTGAAATAACTAGTTCATATGAAAAATGAGATAACTTTAAATTATCTAGTAATCCTTATTTGTACATAAATTACATCTCAATTTAAAATCATGGGAATTAAGTGGAATCATGCATGACATTCAATTTAATTTGGGAGAAGTGATGGCATTCAGGACAAAAAATGTTTATGAATGGTGTTCTATGGATTGAAGACCACTGTTACATGTTGATTGAATGCTTGTGGGAGATGTATTAACTAAAAATTTGAGAATATTTTACTCTTTATTATGGTTTTTTTATCTCATGTGGTCATCATTTCAAACATATCTCTAGCCTTACATTTTCATGATCTAATGGGAGGTCATCAGGTTACATTAAGGTTTGGAATTCAGGGGAAAATAGTGAATAATTAAGCACATTCATTTAACCATAATAGGATTTATTCATATTGAATATGAATTCCATATCTACCAATAAAAGTTTTTAGCCATACTTGTGATGCATTTAAAATGTAGGCATAGTGAAAATAATTATCAACCCTCATCCTCTATATATGCATGTCTTATTTAAAATAACAAAAAAAAAACATATCTTGAAACATTTGAATTCCATGAGACCACATATCATTCATTACATATGGTATTCATAAACATATTATTGTGTATAATTACACAATGAGAATTTAAAAAACTTTTTATAGATACTATTTTTTATTATTTCATATTGAGCATAAAAAATCTATATAGAAAATTTCTGCTATGTAAATATACACAATAATATTTATATACAATTTTATTTTTTCTCAATAGGTAAATATACATAATAGTGATTGTATATTTTTTTTTATGGACTTAGATTTATTGGTAGTTATTTTTTGAATGGGATTTCACCCACTCTAAACATTTAATTTGAGTCCAATATTAAAATATATTTTAATTTGTTGTTCTTTATAACTACACTAGCATTGATCCCATGTCATAGAGGGTATGTATGAAATCCCATTGCATTAATGTAATATTAAAATATATTTCAATGAGGGCTCATCAAATCCCATTTTTAAAAATATACTAGATACATGAAATTCATTGATTAGGATATAGATAAGTGTCATTTTTTTATACTACACATGATTTTCTATTAGAATACATGATTATCAGTTGCATTATTTTTTAATAAAAGGGGTGAGTGATAGAAGTTTCACATTACTATATTTCATTATCATATATTTTAAATTAGGAAGTGGACAATGATTAAATAATAACTTGTAATGAGTGGCATGATGGAGATGGTGGAGACATAATGACACCATATCCCTAGGTTATCTATATTATCCTATGAATAACCATTTCACACACGATGCAAATAAGAATTCCAGTGTAGTAAGTGAGCATGCCTATTTTATAAAATGGTTATGGTGGAGACATAATGATACCACATCAAGGAGTATTCTAATTATAGTGACATTTTAATAAAGTATGAAGATGAATTGACCATTTCATTTGAAGAGACAAGGTTAGGTAATGTTTTTTTATCAAGATTAATGGTATAATCTCCAACATCCAAAATGGAATGAATATATCAAAAACATAATTTGGAAATCCTTTGTTACATATTATGGTTATCACATGGAACACCTTTTGATCTATGTGCAATTCCTACTAGAATAAATCATTTACTTATTTATCTACATACATATCACACCTTATAACACTCCTCTGCATGAATCTTACTTAAAATCTTGTGCATAAGTCCTACACTAGTTCAAAAACTTTCACACTCAACTCATATATATACACACCATCATAGAACTAGATCATAGGCTTATGTGCCTACATCTATCCTTGCTTTAATACATCCATGTGTGATCTTAATTAGACTATGTGGACTTTTAAGTGTTATTCTCTAGCCAAGAATCTTATCAGTTGGACCATTAGTCTCCACCAATTTGGAATCTCAATGGTCATCCAATAAGGAATGTAAATCAATTGTTAATTATCTTCTTTGTAACCAAAAATAATTGTAACTCATCTTATACTATTCATGTTAAATATATAACATGTGTCTATCCTATAGGTTGATGATATACAAATTCATAACATAGATAACATTCTTCTTATATCTACTTTTTAACACATGATTTGTAGCACAATGTACCATTTTCCATATTCTCTACTGAATAAAATTTTCATTTATTACAAGTAAATATGTCCACTCCATTAAATGTGTTTTGATTATTCTATCTAAATACATCTCTACACACTCACTCTACATATCCAAACTCATTTTCTCCCCACACACATTTTCCTAGGCCCCCTGGTGTGAATCATTGGTATTAGAGCTTAAGATATCTTTTTCATCATATGCCTATAAACATATGAACATAACTCAATAAAGAAGGTCTATCAATCAATTCTATTTTAGAATATCTAGAAGAACATCATAGCAAAATCAAGATGGATGACACCCAAAATTAACTTGAGCTAGCCATAGATGTTAAAACACTTATTTCCTATGCACTATAGGTAAAACACACTTCACTTTTTATGTAATTCCATGAGTTGATGATATAAATCAACTTGACATCCCTCTATTCAAAGGCAATATCTATGCCAAAGCATTTCACTTATGGATTTTATAACTCAAGCTGTACTTATCAGTCAATTGTTTCATTGATGATGAGAAAATCACCTTTGAAATATTGAATATGTTCATTATATTTGTTCATGAATGGATACCTTCAGTCTTCAATGTGTGAAAGAGTGTGTTTTAATTGAATCATGAAAGACTTTTTTTATGCACCGAAGGAGGATTACTATCCTATCTAACACTTTGAATATGAATACATCAAGTTTCAATAACTATGTTAGTGTAAGGATTAGTCAGTGTAAGGCTGCAACAAATTCCATGGATAATCTATGTGTCTATTAGATAAATTGATAAAATAACATAAGGTGTTAAATTATATCACAAGAATCTCACCTTATATCCATGTGAAGATGGAGTTATTAACTTTTAAAAAGTTAGGTAAAGTATATTACAATGCTACCAAGATAAAAGCCAAGGAAAATATGAATCAAACATTTCACCTCTTTATACATCACACTATATAAGGGATATACCTCACACATCTCAACATCATAGCATTTGGTGCAGAAGTAGAACACTTATCATAAATTGGAGAAACCCTATACTACTACACAAAATTTGAATGTTCCTACACCTTCTACTTTAAACAAAGGAAATAAGAAGTTAGGTGATAAGTGGTTCCACTACCATCACTCATCCACTCATGAAGATTATAAATGTCATGTATATAAATACTTGCTCACATAGTCTACCTTAGGACCCACATCGATGGATAACATTGATCTAGATGTATCTTGTCTAAGTAATAACATAAATATTATTAACATATATTAGGAGCATAAACATCTCTTCCACACTAAGTCTTGGGTGAATGGTCAACCTCTTAATTTCATCATAGACTGTGGCAGTTAGAATAATATCATTGAAAAATCCACATTTCAATACCTTGTTATTGTTTCTATTATGCATTCTAATCCATATTTTATAGGATGGCTATAGTAGGGGAAAGATATGCAGGTCCAATGCCAATGCACTTTTTAGTACAAAGTCAAGAGTATGGAGGATAATGTCACTTGTGACATCTCACCTATGGAAGTCTATGACATATTACTATGGAGACCATATTTGTATGATGAATAATCTATATATCAATTCAAGCCAAAATGTTTGACTATTTGTGCATAAAATCACTTATACAATCTCTTTGAGTCAGTGCCTATGACCAAATTCACCTTATTCTCTACCAAGCAATGTCACACACTCATCTTATACATGTATAAGTTTATGTTACTCATGGTTCATCCTAAAACACCTATGTAAAAGATAAAACATGCTCTAGAAGTGTGTACCACTCACATAATGTCACAAAACCAAAGCTCAATAAGTTACTAAAGAAATGTATTAAAGTATTTTTATATATCAAATGCCTTATAACACACTACACAATAACACACCACATTAAATAAGTTCTTATATCCCCTCTTATAAATATCCCCCTATATCACATATTAGTTTGGGATAATGATGAAATTTGGTGCTAGATATAAGATTTCCTTAATCAAGGAAATATCAAGCTTATCTCTTATCCTTATGGGAGTTTGATATACCTTTCACACAAGAAGGATTTATCTTGTTCAATTTGCATATACTATTGTGTATTCAATAAAATAATGTGAAGAATATATACTCAATGCCATACATTGACAACCTTATAAACCAACTCTAAGGTGTACAATACTTGACCAAGATTGACTTGAAGTTAGGTTACCATCAGTTCCTATTCCATCATATGTTTGGAAGACAACATTTAAGACATGGGAAGGATTATATGAATGGTTAGTCATTTCATTTGGTTTAACTAATACAATAGACAAATTCATGCACTTGGGATGATCTACATGGGACTTTTCTTAACTCCATCATCATCTATTAAGATGACATAATCATCTTTAGAAATACTTAGGAGGAGCATATGGAATATATTTCATGTGTCTTAGACACTTTGCATCAATACAAGTTACAAGACAACTTTTCAAAGTGCACATTTAGTGTTACACATGTTTAATACTCAGGATACATCTATTGATGTGGTTTTTATGTACACCTAATTAATGAATGGGGTATCCTCTAACATTTTAGGATCTCTATGGAGGATAAATCCACTCTAAGGCACAATTTATAGGTGTTGATTAAAAAATTAGGTGGTGGAATAGTTAGCTGAGCATGTAGGTTGTTAACCAAGTGAGTATGAGTGAGTGTAACCTAAAATAAACCAAAATCCTATTTGAATTATATGGGTGATAGTCTAATATAAGGTGGGTATATCTCAAAATAAACTCAAAAAAGGGGAGGTAAAGTAGAAATTAAAGTTTTATGGTCAAGAAAGGATTAGCTTCAAATTAATCTTTGTACATACAAGTGTCTTTGAAACCAAAGCTTGTAGCTATAAAAATTTTATTACATGCATAAAAAAATAGTGACGGTGTATGAGGGAAATGGATATAGTAAAATCAAAGATCTTATCATAATGTTTTTCCTATTTAGAGAAACTATTAAACTCCATAAGATGAATCAGATCAATGAGGTATCTAAAGTAGTTGTTACTCAATTTAGATGGCTATATCAAGATAAGACAATTCTACACACTTAAAGAGATGAAAAAATCAACCTTATTACTTATAACTAATGATATTATCCAATTTTAAAATAGTTTTTGTGCATCCTACATTAGCATATATCAAGAATAATAATAAAGAATTCTAAGTAGCATTTTCACTCTAATTAATGAATCAACAAAAGAAATCAATACAATCAATTACAAAAATTTGGAGAAGAAACTCATTAACATAATTGCAAGACAATCCAAATATTTCTTCATGTATTGATAAAAAATTAGCTTCCTTTGAAATTGGAGAATTAAAAGTATAAATAGATTTGGGGAATGGGTCACCTCATCCTCCAAATTCATCTAATTACATGTAAACAATTAAGACAACAATTATATTTAGTACATAATTTGCATGTATAATTTGAAATGGCCAAAATTGTATCTTCTAAGATAAAAAATATATTAAAAAATCATGCAATGTGTGCATGTTACAATACTCCAAAACTAATGCTTACATGCATTATGGATATCCTACAAATAGAATAATGTTTTAATTTACATATATTAACTCTCATACACGAAATATATAATATCAACTTACGACACTAAGGTTTACTTTATGTTAGATCTTGCATGGTCAAGGGAGTATCACTTGAAGTGGATAATGGATTTGAACTATAAGTCATTGGTGTAACTTATTTATTCACCTTCAAGTCCAAATAACACATGTAGGTTTGATCATACTGATATTTGATTATATTCGAGTTGAGAAGGGGTAGTTTGTGAACTTTGATACTTTAGTGAGTATACATCTATACTCCTACTTTGAGGCCCTAAATTTCACTTTAATTATTGTAACCTTTGTCACCTTATTCTTGGAAAAAACAATCTCCTACTAAATCTCTCCTCCATGATGCATCCTTGAATACTTTTCTTGAAATTTTAAGTAGTCATCTGAAGTAACTTATCAAAATTATCCATGTCAATAAACTTCCTTGAAGTGTTCCTTCCCTATGACAACTTCACTTTATTCAAAATTTTCATAGGTTATTTCTCATGTTTTGTCAACTTTAGAATTAAGGATTTTTCATTAGCTACCCATTGATTAGATTATTGTGTTTTGATAACTACCAAATTGATGGAATTAGTTGCCCCAAAAGGAGTCATCAAATATAGATGTTCAAAGGTCTTATTTTTAGTGAAAGTTATGAGAAAGTTCAATTTAGTTTCTTCTTCCTTCAAATAATTATATAATTTTATAGTCTTATCCAAATGGGGAAACATTTAAGTCTTGATTATACTAATAGTGTTAAGAATATTATAAAAACTAAGGGATAGATTTTAGACATCATCCTCTATCTCTTTGGTAATATGATTTTTTTTTTGTTACTCTAATGGCTAATTTGAATCTTGTTTCAGCTCTTATCTTGTCTAATATGTGCCTCTATAGAATTTCATGAATACATATATGTGTCTTTCCAAATACGCCATAAAATCTTCATTTTATTAAGACTTCCTAATTCTTTGATTCTTTCTTTTAGAAAAGGAAAATACATCTTGTATCTCTTCAAGGATTATGCCTTGGCTAGATTCATCTTGATATTTATTTTCCTAATTCTTTGAATGGTTCGTATGGATTTATCAAAAATAGAGATAATTATGGGAAGTTCATAAATTACTAGATTTGGCCTTTGATCTAACTAGGCACTTAAGTTATTTTCCCATAATGGAATTATTAGTTCCCCAATGCTAGTTGATTTTATGGCTTGGATAATTCCTATTGAAAAAGTATCCTCAGAAGAGAGCATTAAGGCACTTACTTGGATTAGGTCTAGTAAATATGGGAAGATAATATTTTGTCAATCCAAGTTGTCAGTTTGGGGAATGGGGTACACAATGTAGGTTATACTTTTATTCGATTTTATATATGTCAAAATGGTATTTGTATGAGTCTTTCTAGACTGTGGCATAGATAAAACTATCTAAGTGAGTTATATATATGGTTGTGCACCCTGATAATAAATTGGAACTCATATAGTTTTCTTAGAATGAATTTCCTAGCCCTAGTAGCTCTTATAAAAAATTTGGAAGTAGTGACAATAGGAACTAGAATAGTTATTCTAGTTATTTTAGGGTACAATACTACAATATTATCTAAATATTGATGAAAATAATAAAAATAAGGAGCAACAAATACTCTAGGAGGTAAACTAGAAGTAACCACAAGACTAGAATTAGGGACATCTTTTAATCTTTCCATCTCTATTGGTCCCTTAACTTTAAATAATCAGAGGCTCATGACTTTTACCTTTACAATTTATTCCTCCTTATCTTTTTCATGTGATTCTCATCTAGCCTCAAGTCTTTCTTGTGATGACACCTTAAGAGTTAAACTCACAAGAGTGGCAACTAGTTAAGGAGGGTTTTTGGGAGCTCTTTGACTCTTATAAACCTTGATATTTGTCCTATAAATTGGAGGCATGGATTGGGAAGTAGTATTGGATGTTATATATGACTCTAAGGTTATTGTAACTATAATTCAAATAGGAGGGATGGAGTGTGAAGAGTCAGAAGATTCAAGATTAATTATATCCCCTACTCCTCAAAGGGAACTTGTTATAGTAGGGGCTTCCTCCACATCCTCTTCTTATTTTATACTTGCCATGACATCTTGGGATGTATGTTTGGAAGGATCCCCTTCTAGATTAACTAATTGGGAGGGTTGTGAGGACAAATAATCAATTGAATCCTATCCACCTAGAGGTGAAAGTTGAGTTTAAGCCTCGATAATTGTAAGTGATGGATCCTTTTGGATTGGCCTTAGAAGGTCCTCTATAAACCTAACCATTTACATCTTAGTCAAAAATTCAACATTATCCCTAAAATTTAAGAAAAGGAAATCATGTTCTTAAGTTAAATTCTTGTATGGGATGCCTAGACTAGTGACATGCTTTTGAATTTTCCCTCTTTGGTCCCAATCTTGATGTGGTAGTAATATCAATGAGTATAGGTCCCTTATACCTCCCACAACACCAAAGTACTTCATGTTTGTGTAATTCATTCAACCTAGGATCATATATACATGGAAAATGCCTTTTTATTTCTTCTTCATGCCTTCATAAATGATCCCAAAGGAATGTATTTGGGAAAACATAATCATTAGACCTTGGTTTCTTCAATCATTATTACTATATAGTCCAAATAAAGCCAATATTTCTTCTTAGCCACATTGTATTATTAATGTTATCTGGGACTTAAGATAGTGGTTCCTTATGAATTTCAATCCAAACTTGAGGATATATATTCTTAAAAATTCAAAAAATATTTTGTATGTATGAGTAGAAGTGTAAGAAAGAATAAAAGTCACATACCCTACTCTTGATGTAATCTGGGGATGGGCTCCAGAGTAATCCATTATGAACATATACCATGGCCATGAGAGCATCATATAAGTAAGACATCATGAAGAAGTGGCCACCTACTAAACTCTTATATTTAAAAAAAAAATTCCTAAATTTTGATAGTATTGATCTCACCCATGTCTAAGGTCAATTATGATGTTAGCATCAGTTATATTAGTGGAACCCATTCTAGTTAAATATAATATATGTTGGTGCACCCATATAACCTATTCAATATCAATACCATAATGTGAATTACCATTTTGAATTTGGTTATTGGGAATAGAGAAGCATCTTTGAGGCTTACATTCTCTCATAGGATTATCCATCTTCTTAATGCATCCTCAACTATGTTGGTTTTCTTCCACAATGTGATCCTCATCTTGTCATAGGTGGAATATGTGAGGGGGAACCAAAAATATCTTTGAAAAACATTCTTTGGAATGTAGGCCATGACTATCCTCTTTTTTTCATGATGTAGGAAGCTATCATATACCTCTCCTATGAAAAATAAGTCTCAAAGTAGGTCAATGGAAGGCATCACTTTAGGCTTTGTATCTGTAAAATAAAATTATTGAAATTTGAGGGGTATTAAGTTTATTAATACAAAATTTTATTTAGTTTATAATATTTCTTGACATGAGTGGGAATCAAAATTATCCATAACATCCCATAAGTTCATGTAATTCACATAGTGACCATCAAACATAATCAAGTAAAAGATTGTATTAGTAAACTCAATCCAATCTTTAATGGAGAACTTGAAAGGTGGCATAGCTCCTCTATATGCCTTAGATGATAATTCCATTTATTATCTTTGGATTAATTTACATAATTATTTTGATAGTTGAATTGATAGCTTGATGGAAGTAATTCACAAGCAAACACATAAATCTATGGCTCTTAGCTCTATGTAGAATGGAAGTTCACTTAGGCTCTTTGATAATCAAAGAAGAGAGACGTATCTTGATTATTCAATTATATATCTCCAATGATGTTTTATTTAATTTTAATTCATGTAACATTGATGTATAATGACTCCAAGATTTTTTTACCCACTTAATTTAGTTTTTAAAACTTATTTTAGTGGGTATGCCACATATAATTTCTCATGTGTTCATAATATGTCATTTTTTCATCCCTACACAAGTGTCACTTAGTCAAATGACTTTTGTGTATATGAAATTGTATCACACATCACAAAATCATAAGTTGGGTATTATAATTTTTTTCAAATTCCATTTATCCAAATCACATGATGTTATGGATGCATGAAATGTGAAGACTCAAAGAATTCAGATGTTAGAACTTTTGTTAAAATACTCTTTTTCCATTTTATTTGAACATGTGAAGATCAAAATAGATGAAGATCAAAATAGATGAAGATCAAAAGTAGTGATGACCAAAACATAAGATGACCAAAACATGAGACAACCAAAATACGTGACAAAAAAAACACATGACAACTAAAAGCCATGAAGTATGAAATGCCAAAACTCCATGACATGCAAAATTTATGATTACCAAAAGTCACAAAGACCCAAATCCATGAAAACCAAAATTGGCAAAGACCAAAAAGTTATCAAGTGAAAAAACTCATGACTTTTAAAATATGTGAAAGCTAAAACATTTGAAGACCAAAATACTTAGGATTTTTAGAGTGTAATTGTCTTGAAAATTTAGAAAAAAACCTACATGCATGTGATAACTCTGAATGCCTTTAATAGGTTATTCTGACTAAATCACATAAAATGGATACAAACCTTGATGTAGGGAAAATAAAAATAACATTGACATAGAGTATCCCACTAAATCAAGATCCACCTACATGAGAATTAATAACTTTGAAACCTAACTTATTACTATATACCCACATGACTACTAATGAAAAGGATTTTTATATTGGAAACTAGGATTTAAAAAAATATTGGGCCCCTATTAAAAAATTGAGAGGGGTGTGTGTTAGGTACAATAACATCATTGATCACACATGCATTTGTGTAGATCTAGATAAGATCAAAGTGATCCAATATTGTCCTATTCCATGAAATCTCACATAATTGAGGAGTTTTCTTGGACTTGATAGCTTCTACCATAGGTGCATCCTTGGTTTCTCTCATCTCTCATGGTCTTTCAATTAGATAATATGTAAAAAGTAATTTTTATTAGAATAATGTGCAATAACACACTTTTCAATCACTCAAGAAATTCCTCTATATAATTCCTATTATCATAATACTTGACATTTCACATTTATTTGAAATTCAAACTAATGCATCTGACCATGTATTTAGTGTAGTGTTCATGCAACATGGACATTTAGTCACATCCCACTTAGAGACATTTAGTGACATGGTAAAAATGTGCTCCACCTATGATAAATAACTATATGATATTATTTAGTAAATTAATTAATGGCACCATTATATTCTAGGAAGGAGATAGTTATTCATTTAGATCACAAGACACTTTAATTCTTATAGATATAGATAAATCTATAAAAATCATGCACATTAAATGGATGAATTACCTATAATAGTTCCATCTCATGATAAATCAAAATAAATAGAAGGAAAATAAGGTATTAGATTAACTTATCCAACTATTAGTTCACGTACTTATCATAGTGTTGGACACGCATTACCCTAACATCACTAATTGGGTATCCCTCTACTAAGTTGATGAAGACTTTATAGTGACTTACATCAGCCTTGTGAAAGGTAAACAAGTTTAGGAGTTATACTTGTCTGACCAACTTATCTAAAAGCTCAAACATCTATGTGTTCTTGGTAGCACACCTTTCTAATGACTCATCTAGGAGGCACACTATGCCAATACCTTCGGATAATTCAACACAAAAAGACTCTAGCAACATTAAAATTGATCTTTTACTAGCCATACATTTATATATATATATATATATATATATATATATATATATATATATATATATATATATATATATATATGGAATGCCACATCAAATGTTACTTTCCTTGATGCATCCCTAATCTTGTGAATAGGAAGCTAGGACTTTACACACATCTATATATTTCATCTAGACCATGGGAGTCTATCAACACTGTATTTCATGGTTGGGTTACCTATGATGACACACCAACATGATATTATGTTCATTTTAGTGGATAGGTTTTCTAATATAGCTATCACAGCCACTTGTAAGAAATATATTGATGTAATTGGCACTATAAAAAACTTATTCAACCATGTTTGGCTTCATTTTGGTCTTCCAACATCCTTCATATCTAATCAAGATTAACACTTTTTAAGTCACTTTGGATAAGAATTATAGGAATTGATGGGTATGTAACTAGATCAATAAAAACATTTTTATCCATAAATAGATGGGAAAACCAAAGTGGTTAGTTACACACTTTTTCATCTTATATTAATGTAAAACTACACACATGCCCATAATTGGGATTAAAATATCATATATATTTAACATGCCTATGATAGAGCCATACATATCTCTAAAGGTCATAGTCCATTCCACACATGTATTAATTTTCAATATTCTACACATCTAGACATATATTATCACACAACATACAACAATTAATCACACACATAATAATAGGAAGCAGACAAATCAAAGAAGTTTTTCACCACATCTAATATGTTCATCAACATGTTTAACATATTTTATCTCATGCACAAGCAAATTACAAGGAGTGACATGATGCACATTTCATACCTCATACATTATAAATTTGTGATAAATTTTATTCTCACCTTCAAAAGGAGTGTTTTAAAGGTCCACATAGGAAGATCAATCCTCTAGATTATGGTCCTTACACCATTATACATGCAGATGGTGATAACACCTTCATCTTGATATGCTTTTATATTGGGACATGCACCCATTATTTAACATGGAAATTATAAAGCCTTACAATCTTCCACTTATTTATCTAATTATTACACATACTTATAATTTGGATCCTGACCACTTGTACCCTATAAAGAATGACCAAATCATCAAAGTGAAAGACACATGGACATACCATGCCACACATCAACTTTCTTAAGAAATCAAAGTTAGATAATATGCTAATCAATACACATGGTACAATTATCAACAACTTAGAGTGTAGTTTCCTTAGTCTTACATCAATGCAATTTATACCATTACTCTTCAAGAAAGATAAAATGATTTGTACATAGCTCCCCTATAGTAGAATAAGCCCCTCACTTTTTTATTTGCATATAGCTCACACCTTTTGAGCACTCATGTGCACTCCATTGGTTAATTTTTGACCACATACCAACATTTTTCTTGGATTGAATAAATGAGTAGAGTTCTAAAGCTTTGAAGGATCTAAATATGACTTACACAAGCTGTGAAGTGCTACATTGTCATGAAGATGTCATGTAAAAATGGATGGGTCAACTTAATTGTGTATTTTATAAGTATTATTTTGGGACAAAAGGATCACATGGAATAAATTTTCTTAGTGTCAACATCATCCTCTATAAATTTCATGTCTCGATGGTTTCTCTATCTTGAGATATAATCCTTAAAATTAGAACAAGCAAATGAAGATGGTCACACGAGCATAAAAATTAAGCCACAACAAATAATTATTGGGGTTCAAAAATCCTTAAACATTGATGTAGAATTTAAATATTTTCACATACACATCTAATTATGGGCATGTAGACATGAATTTTAAGCCATAGTAAATAACTTTTGGGGTTCAAAAATACTTAGATGTTCATGAAAATGTCAAATGATGGGCACACATACGTTAATTTTAAGCTCAAAAAATAATTGTTTGGTGTCCAAAGTGTGATAGTTTCATGGATGTTAATGACATTAATGAAGATGTTAAATATAAGTATAAAAATGTAAATTTTAAGCCTTGTGAATCATCTATTTGAGTTTAAATAATGGGTCCTAGAAAAATCAAGGGCTCATGTCCAATCATATAAAGGGAGATATATGACATGTAGGTAGGTCAATGAGTCAAAAGGGTCTCTAAATAATATCTAATGGAATGTGTTTTATTCTATAAAAGGGGGTCAATAGTGAGACATGGGTGGAAATTTCAATAAGCTGAGTCAATAATTCATAACCAATGAGTGAAGGTGAGACCAGGAAACTTTTGATGGAGGTTGAAGAAGTACTTTTCAACCCAAGATAAACCAAAAAAAATAAGCCAAATACATAGGTCACAATTAAATATTGATAAAATATTATCTATTAGGAAGATCTATTCTTAGATTTTGAAATAAAAGAGGTAGTTGCATGATCTTGGAGGAGCATCTTAACAATCGGCATGGTCATTTTCTTGACGTGTAACTATTTAGAGTAGACAATCATAGTTAGGTTAGGTTCATGTATATGAAGACATTCTCTTTATAATATAATAAATTTTGAGTTTGGCACTAAGAAGGCTATCAAATGAGTCTACATGGATTTTCTATGATGTATATCCACTCTTTAGATGGATATTTTCATGCACTTGCAGTCATTAAGTACCAGATCATGCATGGAAAATCTAAAGTGAAGTTAACAAGTCATCAAGCACCAAATAATTATTAGTTAACTATGTAATTAATTTTTCATTAATATTCCATAAACTCCATGTAAACAAAGGTATTTAAACACATCAAACTCAGCTTCAAGCTTGATTTAATAATTGAGGAGGGGCATAGTTTTCATGCAAAGGTTTGTCAACTCAACAAGGGCTCAAAACCTTCCTTTTGATGCCAAATTTTAATATCATGCATGAGTTCAAAGACTATGAATATATTTGAATACATTATTTATTATTTTAGAAGGATTTTCAGTCTTGAGATAACAAAAGTAAGACTAATCCTTATCTCCTCTACACTAGTTGGCTAGAGTCTTTCCTTTTGGCTATATATGTAAGCTCTCTAAATCCATTTAAAAATAATCCCTAAATTTGATATAGAGATAATATATACAAAAATTATAACTTTCACTAGAAATCAATAAAGAGAGTTTGTTTGTAGATCAGTTTATGGTGGTAGTGTGTACTTTTGATCATGTATTTGCATATAAGTGTGATAGTTGTCATATTTTATAGGTTATTTCCTCACCTACTACTATATGTTCATCCTCAACAAGTCAATTAAAGAGATAACAATAGGAATTGTGTTGAATATTATTTTTATGCAGTGTCTTTAGAGACCTTCATGCACATATTTTTAATCTACAAATCTTATTTCAAGCCTTCATTTGAAACACTAATGTTTAAGACTGTCCTATAGAGTTTGACTTTGATCCATATGTGTGTCATAGTTTCAAAGCTTTTAGAGGATAAATAACTATTTAGGTGCATCACCAAAGGTAAAGTAGGTTTCATTTCAATTTCTTCCTTTCCCTTTTCACCCCAACAATCAGTAAGCTAGTAAGTAGTGAACAATTATTTAATCAAAGGAGCTAGACTCATCAAAATATCAAGGTATGATCTAGATATAGGCATCCCCAGCCTTAGATCATCCCCATGTTAGTCCAGGTATGAGTCAAACTTGGGAAATCTAATATTTATTGGTTTTTATCTAGATAGATAACACACTCCTCTATATTAAGTTTTCTTACACTCTTGTGCATAAGTCTTGCACTAGTTTGTAGACTTTTGCACTCAACTCACATTTATATGCAAAATCCTAGTACTTAATAGTATGTTTGTGTGCCTACATCTATCCTCTCTTTAACACATCCACATGTCATCTTGATCTAATTATGTAGATTATTAAGTGGCACTTTTCAACCAAAAATCTTGTCAAATAAATCATTAGTCACCACCAACCTAGAATCTCAATTATAGTCCAACAAGGAAGATGAAACAATTATTAACCATCTTATTTATAACCAACATCATTTTAAAATTCTCCTATATTATTCATGTTAAATATGTAACATATGAATCTAACCTAGGGTTCGATTCCATACATAGTAGTAACACATATAACATGTTTCATGTATCTATTATGTAACACATGAATTGTAGCACATTGTACCATTTTCCCTATTCTATACTATTGAGTAGAAGTTAGATTTATTACAATTAAAGACTCTTTTCCATTTATTATGTTTTGATTATTCTATCTAAATACATCTTTACAAATTCACTCTACGCAACCAAACCTAATTTTTCCCTTGACATATAGTCTTAGGACCTATGGTGAGGATCACCCTTTATACTAGTTTCAGTCTTACATACTAATATCACATGAACATTATTATAATTATTCATCAATTCATTTAATTATATGGAAACTTGAAATGATGATTTTTTTTTCATCCTGACTAATAAACATTAATGTCATGACAAGGAAACAAATCCATACCTTCTCATGTATTAATATGTTTCATATTTAAAATTTATTACAACTATGTGACTGGGCCTTCAAATTATACCATTTCAAACCCTTAATTTTTCACTACCTAACATTTATTCATTCACTCACTATCATTTTTTATTATTAAACTTGATACTCAAACTTCCATGCATGTATGCTTAAGACTAATTTACCCTATTTTGATTATTAGATGTCAATTTAACTAGTAAGTTAGAGGGTATTCCTACCAAACTAAAAAATGATAAGTGTATAGGTAGTTAATAATTACAACAATTAAAATTTTTATACATGTTGCATTTTTCTAAAATAGTCTACATTTTTTTCCTGAGCAACTCAAAGACATAAAATAACCCTCTTATTAAATATTTATAATGGGACTACCAAAATTTGACTATCAAAGAAAAAACCTTTATTTAGATAAGATTTAGGGAAAATATACCATCAACAAACAAAGAATGCACATATTTTATAGTATAATTAGGTTCCCAATAGCAGCCAAATCATGTTATATTCTAATAAAATTCTTGGATTCTAATTAGTTTGAATTTATTCACTAGTATATTCTAGCCATTTATCATCAATTTATATTCAATATTCACTTCTCAACAATTCTCATCTCAATAATTATATGTATTATTGATTGAATAATTTAAAAAAATGAACGTTAAGCCCTATACCATGTAATTTCAATCATAGATCTTAAAACACAATAAATAGACCATAAATTTTAAACCAACATATATAAATCCTAATTTTTCATCAGCCCAATCTAATAAATTTCATGTGTTATATTAATTTTTAATATTATGCTTAGGTATAACAATAAATAAATTTGATAATGCATGTGTAAAAATAGGATGAAGGAAAATTATTTACATTATGCCTAGAACATTACACATTTATTGGATGGATTCATTTTGTCTATGAACCTTAGGTCATACATGTGAACCATAGTGAAAATAGGATGATTGAAACTTGTGTAAATTATAATTGCGATGATTCATGTTTAGAGTCACTAACAACCACTTTGAAATATGAACTGAATCTAACTTGTGAAATTTATTAGAACTTAGTTTCAATCACAAACATAGTTTTTGTGATTGTTTTTATTAAAATACCATATTGAAAATGTATCCAAGTTCCACTTGATCTAACTCTAATTTAAATCATTGTAGACATAGTGCTCAAAAGTTTCATTCATCTTATCTATATAATTTTCACAAGTATTTTTATCATGTAAGACATAATATTCATATCCAAATGAATAAAAATTAATTAAGTTATTAAATTGAGTGGTCCCACAATATAAACATGAAGCAATGTAGGCATCGTGGTTCATATGTATTATTGATTTTTTTTTATTTAGATTTACACTTAATGTTCAAAAATAATATATCGTATGGATTTTATTATAGTGGACACCCACCCATTACAAAAAATAGCACCAAACACTTTTTATGAGACCATTTTTCTAGATTTATTTAATTTCTTTCTCTACATAGCTACATCATACCCTGATTGCATGTCATAGTGGATATGTATGGTAACCAATTTCGTGGACATGAACTTAAAAAATATATAGGAAAGAGATCATCAAATCCCATATTTATAAAGGTACTTGTTACATGAAACTCATTGATAACAATAAGAATAAGTTTTAGGTTTTTCATACTATACTAGATTTTATTTTTGATTGCATGATTGTTGATTTAAATATTTCCAAATAAAATGGGTATGAATAATAAAGTACGCTAATTAAAATATTTAATTATATTAGATGTTAAACAAGGAAGTGAAAAATGATCAAAAATGAGGTAGTAATTAGTGGAATGATGGGGAGGGTGGAGACATAATGGCAAGACATCCATAGGTTATTCATAGTATTCCATAAGGAACCATTACATGCATACTATATATATGAAGTCTAATAAATTAAGTGAACATGCCTATTTTATAAAAAATTGGGAGGGTGGAGATGTAACAAAACACCATCATGTACTTATCAAATTATAGTGATATTTGAGTAAAAGCATGAATATCACCTAACCATATTTTTTGAAGAGACCAGATTATCTAACATTTTTTTATCAAGATTCATAGTATAACATCCAACATTAAAAAAGGAACGGATATATCATAAACATAGTTGGGAAATACTATGATACATGATATTATTAGCACATGGGGCACCCTTACTACTATCTTAGGTTTTATAAACTACTAGAGTGGGTGTCCGCCCACTCTAAATGTGAACCATTACATGCATAGTGAAAATAAATACTAATAAAACCAACACCCACTCTAAGAGCTTTCATAGGTTAGATTAATTTTAAGAATTAATCTTAAGTATAATAAAAATTAAATTCAACAATATGTGTGAACTAATTCACCTACAATGGTACACATTTAGATAAGAAAACCACCCACTTTAAAAATTATCATAAGTTATGAATCTTAGGTATTATACGTTAAGAACACATCTGAACTATATTATGAATCTAAAAAAATAAATCCCACTTTTGAATGATCTTATAGTGGGTGGTCACCCACTATAATTACAAATAATCACATGCATAGTGAAAACAAATTTCAATCAAGCTAATTCCCAACAATATATTAAAATGCTTTCATTTTGATAAAGTTGTTAGATTGTGCTGCCACCCACTATATATAAAAAAATATGGCATGTGAGGTATGATGTATCAAGTTTATGAAGTAGTGAAATGGATTAAATTTATTATTGAATTTATTTATTTTTTATACTTATATGCAAAGGTATATATTATAAATGAACCCAACCTATATATGTTCTTAAGTAGGTGGGCATCCACTCTAAATGTGTACCATTGAAGGTCTATTACAAATAAGTGTCAATTGACATGCTTGAAATATGACTATAATAAGTAACTTATTTAATTAGTTTACTGTTATATCTTAATTTAATATTCACAATTAATCATACTATTTAATGTTATTAGAGTGGACAACCACCCACTCTAAATGTAATTCCATTACAACATGTTTCACTTATCATATTTGAAATAAGACCTAGGCATTATATTATAAATGAATCCATATTTGGAAAGATACTTGAATGTGTGGACATAAAATCTAAATGAGAATAAATTAAGGAATAATGAAAACAATCACATTCATCTTATTTTAATGATACCTAAAATGACTTATAAGTTATGTTTAATTTCATTGTTGTTATAATTAACACCCAAGGTTTATTTTTAAAATGCTTCAATTCTATGAAATTTTTTAGAGTGGGTGACCACCCAATGTAAATGTGAAGCATTACATGCATAGTGAAAATAAATGTCCTTGCACTTATTTCCACTATGCCTCAACTCTAAATATGAACAAATTTACATAAAGTGTCAAAAAGTACAACTTATCCTATTTATGCTACACATGAAATGGATTACATGTATTATTGATTTTTTTAGTTAAACCTACAACAAAGTTTTATATTATAAAAAAATACACATTGAATTCAGTATCTTAGAATGTATGGCTACCCACTCTGGGGATTGAAAATGTTTCAAATCATATTACACAACCATTTACTCTTAGAATTATTTCAAGTTTGATTCATTTTGAATATGAAATTTATATATTCTTAAGTTAAATAAATTTGGAAACACATGGCCTCCAATTATTATTATTTTTTAGACACACATCTATAAAATGGAAGATCACCTTTTATTCTATCTCAACTTTTTAATAAATTGTCCAATTAATAAAAAATATTAAATAGATGACCAACCATTCTAAAATGGTTAATTCAATCAACATTTTTAGAATGGGTGGTTGCCCTTTGACCTATTTTTTTTGTATTAAAAATTTAATTATAAAATAAAGTGAGAAAAATTTAAACATTTTATTCATCAAGAACATGATCTGACAAATATTTCAAAAAAAATATATTAGATTTGTTTAGTGATCTATTAAAAAAACACTAAAAATGAACAACCACCCATTATAAAAAACTTGGTTAAACCAAGCTTTCTAGAATGGTCATCTACCCTTTTTTATATGAAATATCTTATTGTATAATTGAATTAATTATTTATTATATTAATTATGTCTATAATTATAAATATCACATAATGAAAAAAACTATATAATGCAATGAAAATATATACAAAAAAATTTAATTTAAATTATATAAATATGCACACACACGTGTGTGCATAAACACACACATTACCATATAAAGGTTTGAAATTATATATCATTTTTCATAAACAAAAGAGTAAAATATTTCAAATCATACAAATATTTAAACCATGTATCATTTTCAAAAAAACAAAATAGTAAAACATTTAAAAATCATCTAAAAGCTATCATATTCAATAAACAAAATAGTTAAATATTTTAAAATCATATAAAGGTTGACAAGGTAATATAGTTTTTAGATTTTTCATTTATATTTATATTTAATTTTTTAATTGTGTTTATTAAGAGATAAAATCCATAAATAAAAATAAAATCAGTCGTTGATTTTTTTATATTGTATATCCTCTTTCTCAACATACAAAAACTCAAGGTTTTTAAGAAGAATTGGTATTTGATAAAGACAAACAAAGGATAAAAAAATATTCAAAAAAATATCAATCTATAAATTATATGTACTCATCTATACATTGAAATCTTTAAAAACTAGAAATGAATACATTGAGAAAAGTTTAAACTTGTTCCTATATTTTTATCAGTATTCAAGTATAAAATAATTTTTTTGATTGAGTTTGTAAAAAATGGTTATAATAGTAAAAAATAAACAAAAAAAGAGTCTTATATAGGTAAGAATATATAAAATGAAAAATTTGAGTTAAATTTTTAATAAAATAGTTATAAATATAGAAAACATACTGGAAATGAAACTTAGAAATTACTAAAAATCTTATTGCATAAATTCCATGTGAATAAGAGGCTTTAAACAAATCTCTTCTCGAATGAAAGAAAAATGCTAAAAATGGTTTCACATATTATACAAATTATATATTAAACCTATTTGGAATTATTTCATATCATTTTTATTATGAATCTCATGTCCCTACTATTATTTGTTGCATTTTATAAATGAAAGTTCATTTATTTTTCATATATAACTAATACTTTCTCCTCACCAAAAAAATAAATTCATTTGAGTGCCATGTATTTCCTTCTCTTCTTCCCCTCCTTTTTTCCTATTTTTGAAAAAATAAAAAACCTAACCCTATAGATTGGTTTTCAAAAAATAATAGTGTCTTGTATAATAAATAAATCTCACTCAATTCAAACTACAACACATTCAAAATTTGAATGTGTTATATTAATTGTTATGCTCAAATTAAAATGTTGCTTTTTAAAATTAAAAAAATGTAGACATAATATTTATGGATTGAAATGAAATATATAGATAAAATTACTAAAGTGACATATACAAATTTTAAATAGGTTGTATTTGAATTTACCTAGCATTAAAAATACAACATTTTTTAAATTTGAATATGCCACATAAAGTTAATAAAAAAGCTAAAAACTAATATCTAATACATAAACATTATTATACCAATATTAAATATTAACTATTATTGTAATATGTTTGTCTTATAGAATTTGATGTTATTACTAGAAGTTTAAATATTATTTTAGGCACAATAGAATAGTCATTTCAATTTGAAATATAATTTATTTGAGTTTTATATTTGTAATTTACTATAATATTAAAACTTAATAATTAAAGATATATTATTTAAGTTGTATATTTGTAATTCTCTACTAAACTAAATCTTAATAATCTTTTATAGAATGTTAAATATAAATATTATTTTATTTTATATTATTGATGTTTTATTTATATATTAAATTCCCAAATTTATAGTACAACTAATTATTGAGTTATTTTAAAATATTAAATGTAAATTCATATTATTTAAATAATTAAAACTGCTATCGTGTTTAAGTATAGTTTTTTGATTTTTTTATATTGTAATATTTATTATTGAATGTAAGAATTAATGTACATAAATATTAAATGTTAATATTTTTTATTATAATAGTAAAAATAAAAAATATTTTATGATGTTATTCTTAAATATTTTTTATAAAATAAAATTAATACATTAATTTGTTTAAAATATTAAAAGTAAATAATATTATTTTAAATAATTGAAAATTATCAATCTCTGACAAAAACATTTATCTAAATTTTTTATTTGATCATGTAAATAACTTGGTTTTACAAGGATACAAGAACCATAAAATTATTATACAAAAAAGTAATAGGTCAACCAAGGCTGAACAATAAAACTCAATAAAAACTAGATATAGAGTAATGAAAGTAGTGAAATAAGACAACAAAAAATAAGATTGGGAGGGGATCCCCTCTGGTGTTTCATTTTCCCCCTAAGGTATCTTCTCTATAAATTTCTACTTGGTCTTGGAGACCTTTTCCCTCATTTAATTACCAAGTCCTTTTGTACCATCACCTGGGAGGATCATGTGTGGCCTTTTCTAGCCTTGTACCTATAGGGGTGTTTTATTGATAGAGGTCAAGTTGGGGATGTTAGGTGTGGCGGTATCTATTATCTTTAGAGACTACTTAATAGGGGTCCAATCTAACTCAATGGAATGGATTAAGGATTGAATAGTTGAGTCTACTTGCCTATGTAGGGCATTCCACTCTTGGATAAGGCTAGAAAGGGTCAAACTCACCTCCTATACCCTATTATTAAAGTTATCAAACTACTCATTATTTTCAACCCACTAGATAGAAAGAATGTTCCCTTCCTAGTGGCCTCCATAGAGATTCCCTCATCTATAAATACTAGCTTGGTCTAGGGAACAAATAATTTGAGTGGAAGGTCTTCAACAAAAGTTTTAGATAGACTTACTTAGGGAGTGATAACATATGAGTGGTAAGACCCTGAGGTGGGGTCCTCCTTTAACGAGTCCTCTAGAGAGTCTTCTTTAATGGAGGACCAACCCCTATGATGACCTCCTTCCCTTACAAAGTTTAACCATGTTTAACAAGAAGATGTATAAGCCCCTAGTGTAGAATGGTGTTAAACTCATTGACTTGGTGCGTAAAGGCTGTACATTCTAGTTGGAGACTCCACTAGGGAATCTCGATTGTGTTTTTTCACTACTATTAAAGACCAGCTAAGTTGAGTTAACCTTTCCTTCTAGTTTCTCCCACTTTCTAAATTTCAAAGTGTTGATTTAAATCACTACATGATATGCATTATTTTTATTTTAATGCTTAAATTTGAAATTAACCTATCTTGCCTTGGGTCAGTGTTTCACCATCCAATTCAAGTTTAGTTCTCATTTAGTTTATATCCCAATCATTGCATGTTGATTAAATTGATGTTTAAATCCTAAAAATATCTATCGAGTGAAATACTTTAAAAATCATTTCTTTTCAAAGCTAACAAATTGACCTTTTACTAAAGGAGAGCACAAGGATAGGTAGATGAATTATTTGAGTTACAAGAGCAATTTAATTTCAATTTTCCAATTAAATCTAGAACCATAAGGTTATTTCTTTCTCTTATTAGGTGAGTAATCTCTATGGCTCATTTTCCTTAGCACATTCTTCTAGAATAATCTAGTCAGTTGACTTATAACTTCTTGCTCATAGAAGAATAGCATTAAAACACCTTATCCCATGGGGACCAGATATTGGCCCTATAAATTTAACTCCCCCTTTACATGATTTACATAAAGGATCATAGAAAAAAATTCCCAAATTTATTGGTGATGGAAAGTAAAAACTAGATGAGTACTTGGCTATTTTCTTTATAACATGCAGGGTGATCAGAGTTAAACATGAGGATGTCTCTATCAAACTCTTATTCAAGACATTACATGATTTAGTATCATAATGGTTTTACCATTTAGCCCTGGGCATCATGACCAACTAGGCTATTATGCATGAGCAATTTAAACAAATATTTAAAGTTATAGAGGACACCCACATTCTACTCATATAATTAACCCAATTGAAGAAGGAACCACATGAGCATATGCATGATTTCATTTCCAATTTAAATAGACTCCTTTATAATATTCCTTAAACTACATTACCCATACCAGATAATTAGAATTTCTTCTTCATCAATGCATAACTTCCAAAAGTTAGTTATCAATTGAGGAGAGCATGACTAGTTGATCTAGTACCAACTCAAAATCTTGCTATTGAAGTCCAAGATGATTTGATTATCGCTAGTAAGATCAAGAAGACAATTTCCAAAGGAGAAACCTCTACTATAATCACCCCCTAGATTAATGACCCCTTGTTGTAGAGTTCAGTCAATGACTTGCTTCAATTCAAGAGACATATTACTTAAGGAAATCATGTTGCTCTTTAAAGGAACACTCCTACAAGAAATTTTAATAATCAAAATATAAACTATATTTTTGGCCCTTCACAAAGGTTATTAATTGAATATATTCTAAGAAACCATGCTAAAATAAATGAGGAAGACCAAAAAATTGAAGATACTAATTAAACTAGAATGAAGAGGATAATTTTATAGATCTTACTAGTGACTCCAACTCAAATTGATACCTAGAATTTGAATTAGAAATTGACTATGAATAAATGCTTCACAAAGATCATGGTCAATCTTATACATTATTCACAAGATCTCAAACACAACAATAGTAAGCTAGAGATAAATCAATAAAAGAACAAGAAAAAGGAAAGGAACTATGAAAAGGGTAGGAATTATCCAATTCTAAAGTAAGTATTCTCAAAATATGTAGTCATTTACCTTCTTATTTTATTCCCAAAGAAAAACTTTCTTCTATTCCTCCAATTTATAATCTAGTTGTTAATATAGAAGTCAATCCTATCTTGCCTAAACTAATTCCCACTTTTAATATAATTGACCACATAAAAAAGACCAAAATTCAGATGTCAAAAGTTGAGTACTTAAGGTCATACCCTAATCAATTGAATAGATTAGTTAAATATATCCAAAGTAAGAGATCAAGTAGCTCCTCATATGATTTTAAAGGAATCCTACCTATTCCAAAGCCAATGCCTCCTCAAAATAACTCAATGTCTGCATATACTTCCACTTCTAAAAGGATTGATCCATTTTGTGTGTCCCTCTTGATTAATGGTTATAAGCTAAGCAATTGTATTATATATTTAGGAGATACTAATAATGTCATGCCAACCAAAGTGGCTGATGATCTTGGCATTTGATGAAATCAATAGGAAAGTGTTTCTCAATAGAGAGACAAGTACCTTTGATTGGATAGATCAAATATGGTTAAGCTATCTTAGTAGCCTTCACAAACAAGAGACTCAAAATAACAATTTTGGTAGCAGATAGTCTAGTCTCTTATGGAATGTTGTTAAGCAAAAAAATTTGGAAGGAATTAGGAGAAGTGAAAATGGATTAGTCTTGTGTGCACATTCTCATCAAAGGATTGAACCATAGGTTAGAGCCTAAGAAAAATTCAAAACACATAGTTTCTAAGCTAGAATATCTAAGTTCATGGATCCTAATTTAAGAATTATACCATGGGGTGCATTTCCTTGAATCAAGTAGAGAGATTAAAAAATAAGAAGAAAAACAAGAAGAGGATAAGCTATGGATGTTGTAATTTGATGGCAGCTATAGTTTTTCTAGTTTAGGTGTAGGAGTAGTGTTGATCTCTCCTAATGGTGATGTATAACCATATTATTATAAAATTACATTTGAAAATACCAAAAATATAATTGAGTATGAAGAACACCTACTAGGTCTTGAGCAAGCCAAGGCAAAAGGATTAAAACTTTTAAGAGTGAAAGGTGATGTAGAGCTTATAGTGAGACAAATTAGGGGATAATATCAAGTAAATAAAGAAAAATTCAAGCACTATCATGATAGAGTTTTAAATGTTACTTTTGAATTTTCTAATTTTTATATCATCTCAATTCCTTGAGATCATAATTATAGAGTAGACTCACTAGTTGTTACTGCATCCTTACTTTGGCCTAAACAGCTGCCTGCAATCTTCATAGAAGGTGACTAAAATATTGAAATGGTTTACCATCCTAAAGTTCTTAACAATGTTGAGCAATGGAAAGTCTTCAATGATGATAAATACATAGCTTTGTTTATAGAACAACAAGATAACTTTGAAGGTTCATATTTCAAAGGAAGCAATTCTAGTCCACATCAAACCATAATGGATGTTACAGGTACTTCTGAATCTAAGTTGATTAATAGTTAAGGCATGATTAAATTGAAAGGAAATAAAATTCCTAAGGTATTGGTTTCCTTAGAAGAGATCTTTGACAAGCATGATCAGTTCCTAAAGAAGAAGAAAGAATATGGTGATAACTCATCCTCAATAGTAGACAAGTTAACTTAGGCACAAAAGAAGAGCCTAAGATAGTTAATATTGGTAAGTGTTGTACTCCAAAAGAGAAAGAAGCTTACGCTAAGCTTATCATAAAATATATAGATATATTTGCTTAGACCTACAAAGATCTCAATTCATTCTAGCCAGATGAAGTGTAACATTACATCCCACTGTAGCCTGAAGCAAAGCCTTTCAAGCAAAAGTTACATCGTCACAATCCAACCATATCAAGTACCATTTTTTCTAAAATACAAAAGCTATTAGATGCTAGGATCATTTACCTGATTCACCATTCTAAGTGGTTGGAAAATATTATTATAGTTCAAAATAAAAATTTAGAGATATGCTTATGCATTGATTTCTTTAAATTAAATTAGGCATCTCTAAAAGATAATTATCCATTACCCATCATGGATCATATCTTATAAGTGGTTACAGGTTTAGAGATGTTATCCATATTGGATGGATTTTTAGGTTATAATCAAATCAAGGTTATTGAATAAGACCAATACAAGACTAATTTCACAACACCTTGGGGGACATTCACTTATCATAAGATGCCTTTTAGATTAAAGAACGTTAAAGTGACTTTTCAATGAGCCATGGAACTAGCATTCACTCATCTGAAGAATAAAAGTATAGTGGTATACTTGGATGATTTGAATCTCTTTTCAAATAAAAGAGGTAACCACTTAGTTAACCTTGAGGAAGTCCTTATCTAATGTATAACACATAGGATTTACCTAAATCCAAAGAAGTCAGTGTTTACTATGACTAAAGGAAAACTTCTCGATCACATAGTTTTAGAAGAAGGAAGTAGTATCGATCCAGAATGAGTAGAAGAAATTCATAATTTGCCTATACCAACTTTCAAGAAAGGTGTACATTCATTCTTCAACAAGATAAATTTTATTAGAAGATTCATTCTTGATTTTTCTGAGTTGACTCACCATATTTTTGATATGATGAAGAAAAGACAAGACTTCAAGTGGAATGTTGAAGGCAAGTTAGCATTCAAAAAAATAAAAGTAGTAATTTCTAAAGCACTAGTATTGGTACCTCTAGATTTTAGTAAAGAATTTATTCTTTACTATTATTCTTCTGAGTATACAATGTCAACCATCCTCATGAAAAATAATGATGAAGGAGTCGAAGCACCTATAGCCTTTATGAGTTATCCATTGAAGATCTTATAATTGAAGTACTCTCAAATGGAGAAGCATGTCTATGTAGTAGTAAAAGCATGTAATTTTTTTAGGTACTATATTTTTTCTTCTCATACTTTGGTATATGTTCTAGATAATATAGTTAAGTCTATTCTAACTTAGTAGGAGCTAGGGCTACTCAGAGGCACTTGGGTAGCCAAAGTATAGGAATTTGATATTGACATAAAACTATAAAAGTTAGTAAGAGGCAAAGCATTCTGCTAATTGATGACTGAAAGTAAGTATAAAGCTAAAACATCTTCAAATCAAGGAGAAACAAAAGAGGAATTGCCTATGGTGATTTTTATAGATTTGGTTGATGAATGGTATAGCAAGTTAGCATATTACCTGACTTACAATGAATGCCCAATTGAGTTGACATGCAAAGAGAAGCATGCCATCAAAATAAAATCAAAAGACTATGTCCTTTAGGATAATGGCTTGTATAAGCAAGGAATAGATTATGTCTTTCTTCATTATGTAGATAAAATACAATAAACAAGACTACTGGAGTAGTTTCATGATAAAGCTTGTGGAGGTCATTTTTCAACCAGGGTCACAACACATAAGATTTTACAAGCAAGGTATTTTTGGCCTACTCTTTTCTAAGATAATTTTGATTGGGTTACAATATGTCAAGCATGTCAGTGTTTTTTAGGATTATTGAAGTTACCAACCTTGCTTCTAAATCGAGTTATTATTAATGAGCCTTTTTGTCAATGGGGCATGGATTTCATTGGTGTGTTGAATCTATCATCAAGTGCTAAACATTCCTATGTCTTAAAACCTACTGATTATTTAAATAAATGGGTAGAAAACATTCCCATAAAACATCTTACTTTTGAAATAGTTTGTGATTTCATCAAGGAGAATATTGTGGTCAGATTTGGAGTACCACATAAGATTGTGATAGACAATGAAACCAACATCTCTTCTGTGGAGGTGACTGAATTATGTTACTCATATGGGATAGACCTAGTCCACAAATCAAATCATTGTCCCAAAAGAAATGGATAAGTTAAATCAACCAAAAAGAATCTGATGACTATCATTCATAAGCTAGTAGATGATAATCAAAGATCTTGGCCCAAGAAGCTATTTGATGCACTATGGCCTGACAAAATTACTCCAAAGAGAGTAATAGGTATGTCTCATTTCCAATTTTTATATGGAATGGATGCTAAAATACCAATAAATATTGAGATACCTACCTTAAAATTATCAAAATCCATTGAAGATGAGATGTACCAAGATTCACTGGACAAGAGGATTATGTTCCTCACTGAGCTGCAAGAACCCTGTGCTCAAGTTACTAACAAGTTGGTTGAACATCAAATGAAAGTAAGGAAATTTTTTGACCAAAAGACATGGGATAGATCATTTTACATTGGAGGCTTAGTTCCCATATGGGATAAGCTAAATGAGTAGAAAGGAAAACATGGAAAGTTTGATTCCTTGTAGAAATGACCTTACATGATACAAAGCATTGCTAGAAAAGATATTTTTGTCCCAACTTATCAAGATAAAATGACATTGATACTACCTTTCAATGTGTAGCATTTGAATCTATACAAAAATTGAGCAATAGGGTAACACCTGTATGTACATAAATAAATCTTTCATGCTTTCACTTTTGGTTTTGCTTTTGCTTTAGTCTTCTTTTTATTTGTGATTTTGTGTTTTTTTATAGTGTTGTGTTATTGTTTGACTAAATTTATACAAAGACTCTGAGCCCAATGGATAATATGCAAAACTAGAGGTACTAAGATCTCACCCTTGTTTCTCCCTTCATGATAGAAACAAAGGTGTCCCTAGTTAGAGCCAGCTGGTGTCCCCAAAATTTTACACTTCAATTTTTTTGCATCTATCTTATGTGAGTTAGTTGTGCTTGTCGAGTCAATCTTATGATTAAATAAAGTTAAGTTCTACTAGTTTTTGTACCATATTTATTACCTCTCGTTTGCTCCTAATTGCTCCAAAAAAATTTTAAAAAAAAGTTTATCCATATATCCCTTTCAGCAGAATATATGAAGTCAAAATTATTTTGGCTTGTCCATAGAGTAAATCAAGTTTCTCATATTGCTTTACTTACCTATAAAAAAGTTAAGTAACCCAAAAAACCTAATTAACACTCCTCAATGTAATTAAGGTTTCTAACTTTTCTTTATTTATGTTCATTTCTAAAGTAAAAGTAATATGGTTTCCCAACCCTTAACTACTATCAAAGACAAGGTCAGGTTTCTCTAAATACTTTACTACATTTACCAAAGAAGTAAAATAATTCCAAAACCCCAAATAACTTTGTTTAGACCTAATCATGTTTTCATCACTAATTTACTCATAAGAATATAAGTAAAAGTACTTGGGTTTCGTAAACCTGAGTTACTTATCGACCTAGACCCATTTGGATTTTCACAAGTGCTTTACTGAAAAATGTTAAAGTAAGTTAAGTAATTACAAAACCTTGATTTTTTAAGGAACAAGACTGATGTGGCATCCCATGATTGCCATTAATGCATTGGAATTTATATATAATTTAAGATTTTCCACTTCATTCTTACATGTTATCTAAGTCATCACACCTAGTAACTATACTTGTAAACCCCAAATCATGTCATTTGGTCTTCTAGGGCATTTTCAAGTGAATTCATCAAAACCCATTTATATTCAAGGTAATTAAATCATTTTGCAATTAGTTTTAATTTTTTTAATTTTTCTCTTTCTCTTTATTTCTCTTTGTATATTTATTTTACCATTATTGTTTATTTCTCTATTGAAATCATTTTTTTATGATTTTCACTCTACATCTTTAGCATGAGTTGTTTTCATATATCTTATTCATGTTTGAAATTATGTTCCTATTGTGAAAATTATGCAAAAACATTTGAAATTATTAATACCTTACAAAACCTAAAATTTGAAATTACCAAAAGTCCTTGGATTCCCCAAACCACATTGATTTAGGTTTTCATACCACCATTACTACTCACCAAGACTCTAAAAGTCTTAATCCTTCAAAAATGTAAAATCCCACTTCTCTAGACCTAGTTAGTTTTTCCTCATTCTGCTACTTACTTTGGGTTTTTAATGACTAGTTACTACCCTTAAAAAACCCAAAGTTTTAGTCATGTGAAACTTGAAGTTGTGACACATATGAAACTTGAAATTTTTATTAACTTAAAACCCAAATTCTTGAGTAAATCAAAACCCAATTTTGTGACACATATGAAACATGAAGTCTTGAGTAACTCAAAACTCAAATTTATCTGTTTATGACCCACTCAATTTTTTGAAACTCAATTTTTTGAAAAGGATAAATAATTAATTTTCCAAAGTTTCTCAAACTTATAATTTGAAAATTGTTTATAGGTATATATGAGGCAATAATTTAACTACTTTATTTAAACTTCTAAAATAGTTGCATCATTCAATAAGTATAAAAAAATACATATCAATTTTTTTAGGGTAAAGTAGAATAAATGTATGGATCAAAAATCTTGGGAAGATTAGAGGAAGAAGTACAAGAATAGGTCATATTTATTGAATAAGCTCCGAAATTATCTTTAGAAGAGATCCCAAATCAAAGAAAGAAAGGAAAAGTAAAGGCTAAGAAGGTTAGTTGTTGAGAACCAAGGATGAAATATGAATATAAGGAATACCCTATAAAATTGAGCATTATTTCCAAATGCACTAAAATTAGTGACACAAACATGGGGCTTGTATCTACTAATGATTTGTTGTAAATATCCATGGCTATTTCAAAGACTCCACTTCTACATGCCATGACCAATAGTGGCTTTTTTCAAGAAACAACTTTCCCTAGCTCAGCTCAACTTCCCATATTTATGCTTTCATATGCAAAATATTATGATTCCCTATCTAGGGTAGTGAACAATACTTCTAGGAATATAAATTTAAGGCTTGATGTCCAATATCTCAATTATTACTTAAAATCCCAATCTCACCTAAGGTAATTGATATTTCAATAGAAGTAATTAAGAAGTAGTGGGAAGCCAAGACAAGTGAATGGATCAAGATCATGAATAATTATTACTTGAAGAAGGTTAAGCAAGCCTAAAGGTTTCCCAAACACTTTTTTAGGTCTAAATTTACTTAAAAAGTAGATGATATCATTCAAGTACTATGTAAAATTAATGGGCAAAAGAATGCCAAATGGTTTTCACCATGGATGTATGCCTACATTAGGACTATTGATGAGACCCAGAGTTATTCTAGGATTGATTAGATAAGAATGATAAATGATAACATTGATCAATAAATGAAGAATTTATTATAGACTTTTGAATTCAAGACGACATCATATTTGGTGTATGCAACATCTTCCATCAGGGCCTTTCAAGGTTAAGAACTAGTGGCACTTTGTCAATAGTATCAATCTATGAATTTTATCATCAACTAGTTCTTGAGAAGTATTATAAGGATTAAATTATAGTAAATGATAGTTTCTTTGATGAGCTTATTTACAAATTAGAAAAGCCTTTGAAGCATAAAAGGGTGTCTGATGAAGCATGGGATACAATGTCATTATATGGGTGTATTTTTATTCAATTTCATAACATCACTTATCTTAGAAAAGGAGGATTCTCAGAAACTCTACTCAAATTATCAAGGTACCCAAGTGATAAATGGATCCTAATGGAAATGAATAGGCAATTAGTTGAGTTTCATAATTTGTAGTCCAAATCTCATAAGTCAGCTATCAATTTTTCTAATATCTTTGGTCATTATCAGTGCCCTAACATCTATAAAGATAGGAATGTGTAGAAAGAAATATATCATCATTATACTCAAGTTCATTTTGAGACTAGAGAAAATTTTAATTGTATGGGTGTGGCTTAGAATACTATTTCTCTTAAGTATATGGATATCCTAGAACTTGAGGATTTCTAGATGGATTGTAGAGATGAGTTTGAGATAAGAAGAAGAGATAATAGCAGGTTGACTATAGAACAAATCCAAGATTTTTATCTAGCCACTATTCTAAAATATTTATAGGTTGATGGCATGGTTATTAGTGATGCTTTCTAGACAATAGGAGGGGATAGTGCCCTTCCAACAATTATTCTAGGTGGTGATCATGAAAAAATAATTCTGGAGAGAAATTTGAATGTATTATAAATGACTTATAATTGGATTTTAAACAAATTTTATTGCATGAAGGAGATCTGAATTGAAAATATACATATGGGATAGAAGAGAAAATATATAAGTCAAGGAGAAAGTAGTCATGGTCTCATAAAGATGTTAAAGCTTAGGAAGAATGTTGATAACACATTTTTAGTAGTGAAATATAAATAAATAGATCAATCCACTATTGTCACTTCACCATAGGTTTTTCCTACTCTTTCTTCTCCATGTATTCCAATTAATGCCCCTGTTACTACTTATATTCAAATCCCCTCATTTCCTACTTCATCTCCTAAGGTATATGTCACCAAGTCTTCTAAAAGGTCTACTCAATAAAAATTGGGTCATTCTCTTATTTATATTCCATGATATAAAATGCCACCATCTCCCTCAGAAAATCCATATAATACTAAAAAAAACTTGAAAAGGTAACTATTGAAGAAGTAATAACATCACAGAAGGAAGGATCAGTGAGTGAGAAAGAAAAAGAAATAAGACTTGAAAAGGAAGCTGATGAAGAAATTACAAAATCAAGAGAAAAAGGAGTTGAAAAAGATAAGGAAAATAAATTATCAATAGAAAAATAATCTCCTACATAAAAATCTCCTTTATAGGAGTTAGTAATTAGAAGTGGAAAACATGAGATGACTACACATTTAGTTACTTCCACTAGTGCATACTTTTCGTCTTGGCTAGCTTTACAAATAACCTCAGGATCTAAGGAAGTGATCAATCTTGAAAAAATGTATTGTCAATTTTTAAAAAGTCTAGATAAAAATTTGAATAGGTATAAGTACGAAAAATTTACTTTAAAATTAATAATTGAATCTTCAGGGTAGAAATTTACTGAGATAGCAGTTCTTCCACTTAGAGTCAACAAAGGAGAAGTAAAAAGCGTAAACATATCAATCACAAGAGTATCCCTTGGAAAGATTAAAATATAAGGACTTAAACAAGATACTTAGACCTTGATTTATACTCTCTTTAAAACTCTAGATGAAGAGAAGGTTGCTAAAGCCAAATTGAAGGAGCAAAATGATCAGTTATGTCAAATAATTACTAAAGTGGTGAAGTCAAATGCTTAACAAGTTTTACTTCTATATATTATGATTTATTAGAAAGTGATTACTAAGGTGGAAGAGACTAGAGATAAGGTGAAGTAAATTTACAAATTGATTGAAAATATGAGGCAAAAAGTTGAGAAATTCTTTCCATTTAGTAAAGATGCTCAAAATGATCTTCTGAACAAGATAACAGAGATGAGAAACATAAGAATTGAATTGGAAAATGAAACTAGGCTTTTTAAACTCCAATAAGAAAGTCTTAAGATGATATTGGTTTTGGATGAGAAAATTATAATTGAGGAAAAAATTGATCCCTCCATAAAGGGAATAAAACAGGAGGATTATCTCCTTTCTTTTTTCTTAAGCATCCTTCTAGATATAGCTAAAGAAATGAAGATGATAAAAGATGAAGCACATGATACTAATATTAAACTGGAAGATTGTTTCTTTGGGATTACATGTATATGGACAACTTATATCTCAATAACAAATAAATAATCAATGGAGTAACTCAAATAGAGGATAGATATAGTCATGTCTCCCTTTACAACTAATTGTATCAAAGTGCTCATGAAATATCAAACATAATTGAAGAGGATAGGGTCAAGGATTGAGAAAGTTAAATCCCAATAAAAAAGGCTTGAAAGGAAAAATTGAGGTTTGAGATAGAGAAACAATAAATTATAAAACCATATGATGGAGTCATCCAAGAAATAATTTCACAACATATAAAGTACAGAGAGAAATGTAGAGATCAAATTCAAGAGTTAGATTAAGTCATGCTTAAATATTGAAGTGAATTCTTTCTTTTATTTTACTTTCCTTCTCCTATTTTCATCCAAGTATCATTACTTGAAGTCTTTTTTTAAAACTAAATTACTTCATATAATTTTGAATTACATGCAAAGAATTTGTAATCAATTCAAATTAGAGATGTAAAAAGGCTACTTGGCACTAATCATTGCATGACACAAAGGAGAGGCTTGGGGAAATTATTACTTAATAGTCTCCAATTTTAGTGCATCACATGTGAATTAAAGAAGTTAAATCCTATTAGGATTCTAGTTTTTAATATTGTATAAATATGAATGTCAGCCTGCATGCCAGGGGATGACAAATTTTGGTAAAGAAGCAAAGATAGCAAATTTTACAAGTAGTTTAAGAAATCCAAAACTTTGAGTTTGAGATAATCATACTTTCTCTTATGAATTGTGTTGGATTTGAATAAGAAGACAAATAACTTTTCTAAAGAACTTTGTGTCCAAGGGAAATCATTTCATGTGTTTATTCAGATAAAATGGTAAACTTTATATTATACTTAAATCTAAATTGAATTCATAAGTTTTCTTAAATCATTTTCTGAAAAGTTATCATTTTTAAATGTTTATCTACTTGCATAGATATAATAGACTTTGCTAAAGCTACCTGTTGTGAAATGAAACTTATATTTTATCAAACATAGTAAATTTGTTCTTATCCTCCTATTCTCTTTCAAAATTCTCAGATCCAGCTACTTGCTACAGAATCTCATTGTTATGGTTCATGAATAAAGTGATTAAAGTAATACATATAAAGCAAAGAAATTTTACATTTAATTTATATACATTGTAAGTAGTTTTAGATAGAGAGTAACTAAGAGTAGATAAATAAAACAAATGGGATATTCAACATTAAATGAAGGGGATTTGATCCCATAACTTCCTAGGTAATTTTGACTTCATGCAAAATATCTAGCCAATGCTAGTGACTTTAACAAGTAAAATGATAGGTTAATCTTAAAACCTAGAAATTAGTTTAATAATAGGAAATTATGAGAAAATATTATGGTATACTTACCCTCTAAAGTTGAATATCTCATCACCTATAGGCATACCTTTGGCCATTGTCATAGGAGATCCACCCAAGGGAAACCATTCTTATCTATTTTCATGAACTCATTTGTGCAAAAGAAGCACTGAAGGAGTTCTTACATTTTGGTCTAGTCTTTATAGGCCTTTTACCCTTCTCATGTCATGCTAGTGGCCTCCCCTATGAATTCATTCATAACTATCAGCTAAATTTTCTACATCACCACCTTACACTTATTTCATCCAGTGATGAAGTCCTAAGTAACATCAGCATCATGTTCTATAATTTGTAACATTAGCTCTATGAGACCCCCCTCCCCTTGCCTTAATTTTTTTCATACCTTATTTTTAACCCTCATCTCAAAACATGAAGTAGGCTCTAATCATTATCTATCTCCCCCCATTGGCATAGTGATATCAAATTCATGCCAAATAGATAGATGGTTATAGACTAGATGAGTTTTAACTATACAAAAAAGGCTTGGGATACACATTACCCTCATATTTGGGTAATTAAACCACATAATTCCTTCATAATGGTGGTTCATAATTTTTAAAATCCATCTCTTGATAGAAATATTCCACGCATGTGATGGAATGATAGCCCATTCATCCTATTGTAATTTCATACCATATGACCATTAGGACATTATTGGGGACATGGCCTCCTTCATGCTAGTTGTTTAAAAGGTGGAGTTTAAATCCTATGTCAAATTGAAGATCCACCACCCCATTGTCTTCAAGATATATGTGTATTATTTGGACTTGTGTCATGTCCCTCAAACATAGCTTGGCATCATCCATAATCTCTTTAATAGTGTGAGATGGGGTTATTTTCTTATCTAGGGCATTTAAAATGTTTAAATAATTACCCTCCATAATGATTCTTTATAATTTGAGTCTAGAGACTAGTTAGATACCCAAAAGAGCTATCTTGGCTTTAAAAAGGTGGTTTTTTTGAGTTATTTATGACTACTCCCTAACCTACATGTCCTAAATTGCATTTAGAATCACCATTAAAGTTCAATTTAGCCCATCTTTTTGGTAGAGCCTTAAATTTTGTATGTTTTTAGATGACCACTTTTGAGATGGAACTTAGTTGTTAAACTATGTCCCAATTATTGAATATCTATTATGTTGAAGAAGGTCTAAGGTTTTTTTCTAAGGGAGGAAAAGCTTTCTAATTTTTAGTAATATCATGGCAGAGTTGGAGGAAGGTCCTTTTAGGTTGGTGCCTTTTATTTGAAAGAGGCTATCATTGTGGGATTTCCATATGCACTAGAACTAATGTGGAATAGCTAAGTACCAAAAAAAATCCAAGGATGGGAGATTCCAAGGTGTTTTTTATTGATTTATGAGATCAAGCACATTGTTTAGTTTTATCCAAACTAGGTTGAATTTATTTAACATCTAGTTAAATATTGTCAAACCAAAGGGGAAATTTAAAAACAAGTGTTGGACTGAGTCTTCTGTGTTCCTAAATAATGGGCATCTATTGGGGACAATCAAACCTTTTTTAGACAGATTATCCACTATTAATATTATATCTTATACCACTAGCCAAAATAAGAAGTTGACTTTGGGAGTTAGATTCTTAACCCAAAGATATTTCCAAAACTTCCATTCACTTTATATATTAAGGTCTGGGGCATGTCTTGAGCCATTGATTATGATCCATTATCTTTAGCAACCCATATAAAGTGGTCATACTTCTAAATTAAAGGAATGTGGATCTGATAGCTCAATGAATTGAGAGTCTATATTACTTATTCCTCTTCATTAGAGTGTCCTTTAATGGGGAGAATTTTATATCTTTTTGAACTTTCATTCACCACCCAAAGTTATTTGAATTTTGAGACCCACCTTTGCTTGAGGTCCCTATAATATTTAGCCCAAGTCTACTGTGAGGATAGAGGGTAGAGGACAACTAGGCATCTTCCTAGAAGTCAAATATCTCCCCATTACCAATTTTCCATACAATGCATTTATTTAAAAGGTATTTGTAGTTAATGATTTCCTTAAACAAAGTGGATCCATCTATAATAACTTATTCTGATAGGAATTCATCTACTTTCATTCCTTCTAAGTAATTAACTTTAACTATCCTTTCTCATTTATTGTCTTCATAAGTCTCTAACCCATTTTTTCAATAGGGCCCTGTTCATAGATTTTATGCTTTGAAGGCCCAAACCTCTATTTGCCTTATGAAGACAAGATTTTCCCCATGCAATGAGGTTGTACCTAAATTTTTCTTTAGTTCCCCTCTATAATAAGGTTTTTTGGATTTCTTCAATTTTAGTGTCCACCTTAGAGGTTATTTTGAAAATAGACATTTGCTAAAAAAGAATGCTTTAGATCAAATATTTTAGTAGTTGGTACTTCCCTTCTTATGTCAAAAGGTGGCCCTTCCACCCTACCAGCTTTTTTGTATTCAATTAATGAGAGGTTTTCAAAGCTCAGAGTCTATTTTTCCTTTAAAAAGTAGAATGCCCAAATGACTTTTGTATTCAATTAATGAGAGGTTTTCAAAAGCTTAGAGTCTATTTTTCCTTAAAATAGTAGAATGCCCAAATGACTTACCAGAGGTTTGTACACTTGACATTCAAAAATTTTGGTAATTCTTTTCTAATGAAAGAGAGGAGTGTTAATGAAAAATAAAAAAGTCTTTTGAAAATTGATGCACTAATTTGAAACATCTTCATAATTTTTTAATGATAAGTTTAGGTGTTTGGATTCCTCCATAGAGGCTTTACCAAGGACAATGGTGTCATCAACAAACTATTTGTGCATGATAAGTTTTGTATTAAGTGTCACTAAAATTCATTTTATCAGTCCCTGAGTGTGATCATTAAACATATTTCTACCTAGTGTTTCTACTAAAATGATGAAGAGGAAAGGAGAGAGGGGGCCACCTTGACTTACTCCTATATAAGTAGGAAATAATAATTTTGGTATTCCATTTATGATAATAGAAAATTTAGGAGTGGTTATACAGTTCTAAATGATCTTCTTGGTGTCTTAATTAAATCTCATCCTCTTGATAATTATCATGAGGAAGTACCAAGAGACCCGATCATAGGCTTTCAACATATCCAACTTAAGAAAAATTCCCTATCTCAAGGATCTAGAGATGGAATGAGTGGATTCATGAACCAAGATAATACCATCTATTAATTTTCTTCCAGTCACAAAAGCTCCTTGTTGTTCCCTAATGACTTTATCTAATAGATGTTACATTCACTTTACCAAGATTGAGGAGCATATTTTGTATGTGGTACTATAGAGTTTAATGTGGAAGAAGTCCTGAATGCTAGCATCACCTTGATTTTTAGGGATTAGCATTAATAAATTGTTATTGATTTCTCTAAGGACTATTTTGAATTGGAATAATTCTCTATCAGCTACCTCGACCTCATTGTGAACAATGTCCTAGGATTTAGGGAAGAAGAATGGAGGGAACCCATTAGGTCTTAGGGATTTTGAGCCTTCCATTATAAAGACCACTATTTTTTATCTTATTTTTAGAAGGAACATTAGCTAGGGAGACATTATCAACATTGGAGAAGAATTTATCAAAGTTATTCAATGTGGAGGCATTTAGGTGATCATCTGGGTGTCTTGTTTTTATGACTATATTTTAAAAAAATTGATAGTATGGTGGGAGATCTCCTCCTCATCTATGCTAATAGACCCATTTTCCATTTGATTGAGATATTCTATTAATTTTCCTATGTCTTGTTGTTGAATGATGGAAAAACTTGGTATTCTTGTCTCCCTCCTTCAACCATGTGCACCTAGACTTTTGTCTCTAATAAGCTTCCTCTTTTGCTTCAAGTTTGGGAAATTGGTGTATAATTTATTTTTCCCTATATTTCATGTGTTCATTGTTACCACCCATAGCATAGAGATCTTTAATAACTAAAAATTTCACCTTCAGATCCTATTTTTGTAGGAAGATGTCATTGAAGACTTATTTATTTCAAATTTTTAGTTTCAATTTGATGAAGCTAAGTTTTTTAGTAAGAATATACATGCTAGAGCATGAAAAAGGTTATTTACACCATACCCTTAGGTATTATATAATATTAGGGTGATGAAGCCATATGATTTCAAATTTGAAGGGAGTGAATTTGGGTTTTGTGATTTTATCTCCTTCAAAAATCAAGGGGTTATGATTAAATCTGATTTTGGGGATGGAAAAGAGCCTACTGGAGAAGTGGATATCCCAATTTGGGTAAATTAGGACTCTATCAAGTTGGACCTCGATCAAATTATCACTCATTATTCTATTGGACCATGTGAAAGGGTTACCATTTAGGTCCACATCTGTTAATCTTGTATTTGTAATGAAATCCTTAAATTCCATCATGCTATCAGTGAAGTCTGTATGTCCTCCTTTTTTATTTCTTAGAGTGAGGGGGTATTCAAATACCTAATAATAATGAAATTCCAATTATCACAGGTCCTTTAAAAGGATATAAAGTTTTCCCAAAGGTTATTTCTTGCAAATTTAGCATGTAGGGCATAGACATTCGATAAGATCCATATATCATTGTTATCTAAGTCTATGAAAAAGATAAAAATATGGTTGTTTATCTTCCATAAAATATCTCCTCCCAGATTTTCTAGGTTCTAAAAAACCACCAAGCCTCTTGAGGCACCTTTGGAGTCTGAAGATAAGATGTGAGCATTTATCCAAATTTTCAAAGCATAATATTTTAGAATAGAATTAGAAATATTGGTTTTCTTGATGATAAGAATATATAGGTTAACCTTTTTAATGAGATTATAGAGACTCTTCTATTTTTTGGGGTTTTTTAAACCCTTGACATTCTAAGAAAGGATTTTCATTTATTATCCCAATGAATTTTAAGGGTTTTTTGGGAACCCTTAGAAATATATTTATCCATTTTAAAATTCCTTATGACCATCTTGGGAGACATTCCCTCTAGTTTTTTGGAAAACCCAACGTTATCTTTTTCCCTCCCTCTCTTGGTTTTAGAGTTTGTGTTATTCCCATCATCTAGGAATAGATAATGAGGGGGAGAAAGAGTCTCAAAACATTACCCCAAGTATTTAATGTGCTCAAAAGACTTAAAAATGGGTGAAAGAGGGATATCCTTGGGAGGGGGAATATTGGAATAATCTAAGCAAGTGAAGAGGGGGATTTTTTGAACCAAAGCATGAGATGAATCAAAGATCAGGGTAGGCTTAGGTGAAAGATGAGAGCCCAAAGAATGAGAAGGAGGGGGAGGAGGGGGCAGAGGGACTATAGGGGAAAAAAGGGGGGAGGTATGGCTCAAGGTAAAAATGGGGGGGAAAAGAGATAGGCTAGGTTTATGAGGGGAGAAGAGAGTCTTAAGACTAGGGCCAAGGGTCGTTCCACATGGGGGAGGGTTGATATGCTTGGGAGGGGTAAAAAACACCTAGTGAGAGGATGGGGGATAAAGAGGATGAGAGGGGGAAAGGAAAATGGTATCCTAGGGTAAATCCATGGGAAAGGGAGGTGAGGGGGAAGGGGCAGTGGGTTTAGGGAGAATCACCCCAAGGGGGAACTTCTCACTCAGGGTCACTAAGACAACAATCAAATCAAAAGGAGAAAAAGGGTTATAATAAGGAATACCTTAGAGATTATAGATACTAAATAACTCGAAGAATATCTAAGAGAACCAATTCTAAGAGGTTACTCTATATATTGATCCTTTTTTGGTGTCTCCTTCCTAGACCACTTGTGCATAGGGGTGGTAGAGTCATGGAATTTCTTTCAAAAATCTCTCAACATATGAATTAGAATGTTACAATGATGAAAGATTATTGAATTGTTATCATACACTATGATCTACATCTATTCTCTATATTTTGACTTATTATTGATCTCATGTAGTAGGGACTTTTTCATAGGTAAAAAAACATGCACATAGGTTAAAACCATTCTTTGAAAAGAAAGAGTAACTGGTTTGATATTGATAGGTTGCCTCAAAGCCCTAAAAATACCAATAATGAGATTTAGGTGAAAATATTCCATTGGGAGTTTAGGAAGAATAACCCACATTGGAACATCATCCATGTTAGTTTTGTTGAGATTCAACCTGACCTTTCACCTCTTGATAGCCACACTCACCTTGCCCATGAGTCAGGGCACTTCCAAGAGAACCTTTATGCAATCTTGTTGTAGAGAAAAATTAACCAAGAATAAAACCCTTGACAAAGTGACCACCTCTAGGTGTCTTTTGGGTTTCCACCTTGATTTTTACCAGTTATGAAAAGCATCAATATTCGATCAGAAGTCATTCACTCTTGCCAGGATCAATTTGACAAGCTCCACATCAGCCTGGTCTACCATAGGGTTAGGAACAAGGATGAAAAACTCATTATTAGATTTTTATATGAAAATATGAAAGTTATAAATATCCTATCCCACCATATTTTTGCCTTTAACCATGTTTAACTAATATAATTTAGAGGCACGTGGGTCAAACTTTTCCTGGTAGGGATGATCTTATATGCCTACTTCTAGGCAAAATCTGATTATTTTGGGGCTTTATCCATTGGAAAAAACCCATGATTGGGGTCATGTGGGGCTGTATAGACTAAAAAGTGAGTATTTTTGATTGAGCACATTCCTTTTAGTATCTAGGCACTACCCACATGATCATTCTAGTTTTCCCACCCAAGCAAAAATTCAAATTGTTGAAGGTCCTCTGTAATGTAACCTTTTTTGCTCTCCATGATTTATCTAAAAAGCATTATAATGGTATACTATAAGATTTTATATTGAATATTATAATTATATGTATACTATTATTACAATCTTATAATACTATAAACTAAGTTTATTTTAAATAATTTGAATTTATTAATGTATATAATAAATTAATAATGCGTTTAATGATTTATTTAACGACATTTATTTTTAGTTATGTTAATTTTTGAAGTATAATATTATGTGAACTATTAAATAAAATATCTTATATTATAATTTTTGATGTTGAATGTAATAATTACATGAAAAATATTATAACTTATTATAAGTTTAAAATAAAAAACAATGTGAACTATTATTATAATGTGTTATATCATAATATTTAATATTAAATGTAATAATTACATGACCAATATTTTTAAGAGTTTAATTATTATAATTTTTTATTATTTATATAAATAAAAAAATTATATTTTTTAGATTATAAGTTTAAATTAGATTAACCCTACATTTGATAACTGGTGTGGAAACTAGTCCTAGACACACTAGGAAGTCTAGGTTTCTCCCTGATCAGAAACAACTGATTAAGATTACAAAAAGGACCCCAACCAAAGAAACCACTAGAGGACTAGATCTCTTCCTATTTGAAAATAGATTACTAGGATCACTATGAGAACCCATTTGAAAGAAGAGACCACCTATTTTTAATTAATTAAGAACTAGCAAGGGTAGAACCAATATTGCATTAGACTAGTGTAGCTACTACCTAATTTTGACTAGACTAGAAGCTAACCTGGGTTATGAGCCCAAGTCACAGATAACCTTTGGGGTCCCCATGGGACCAAAGATTTGATTTTTTTTGGATTGAGAACAACCTAGACAGAAACGGAGGTCTAGATCTCCAGGGAACAACAACCACAACTTTTGAGTGGTATGGGAACTATTATAACCAAATATTTCACCCTTGGAGAAGGTTGTACATACATCTCCAAATTTGGCTAACATGGTATTTCCCCTAGACTTTTGGGTTTTCTAAAACAAGGGTTAAACTATATATTATAAACTAGCTCCCTAGATATATCTTTTGGTCTCACACACTACATTAGAATAATCACTATTGAGGGTGAAAAGGGAAGAAGGAAATATGAAATTAAGCTAAATTAATCAAGGTGATACACCAAAAATAACTCCACAAACATACTTGCATTTGCACTAAGAAAGAATAATGCTACAACTAACCACAACTCAATGTTTGTATAACATAAGTGTTTATATATTAAGTTATATTGATATGCATATCCAAAGGTGAGTGAAAATAAGTATTGATCATAAACACTAATAATATCCCTCACACTTCAAATACACATTAACAAATAGTTACACTTCATGAGCCCTGTTAGAAGAAAACATTACTCACACAAAACATGTAAGAGTAGAATGGAAGTAAAGAAAAGACATTCATCACTTGTCATCCAAATGGACTAAATGACATACTTAGGAAATAATTTTAGAGAGAAAATCAACTTAATAACTTTATTAAAATGCAAAAAAATATGTCAAAATAATAGGGCTTCACCATACTAGGTGTGGATTTTTTATAATGCCAAATTGGCTTGCATATTAGAGCATATGAGAGGAGAAAGAAGAAGAGAAGTTGGATAGTCACAAGTCCAAGTGTCAAGGATTTAAACAAAATTAAAATTAAATAAAATAGAGTTAAATAATAGGTCATGAGGTCCTCTTAGATAATTTTCCATCTGAAACACATCATTCTCCTAGAGTTGGTGTAGAGGTCTTCAGTTTCCTTCTTGAAACTGCCTTCTTAATGATGAGTTCACTTAAATATATGACCATGTTCCCTTTGATTGGTAGATAGTGATAAAAGGTGGATAACCATGTTGAATCCATTTTTAGAGTTGATAACATCACATTTTCATGTGATTATTAGAGGAAGGAAAATAGAGTAAATAATGGTAGTCAGGTTTATAACTTCACACTTAGTCTAGGTCTCTAGACCCTACATACATTAGGAAAATACCCTATGCCTCTTAAAATGGATACAATATTGTTTCCTTTCAAGAAAAAAAATGATGAGATAAATAATGTAGAGTTTGAGCAAGAATTACAAGATCAAAAAACTTATTTCTACATTATTAAAGGACAAATAACATTGAATCATAGAGTAATATCTTGGCAAATCATAGTTTTTTATCTATACATGATAGAATAAAATAAATGAGTATTTTTATTCTATCACAAAGACCATGAAAATAAATAATCAACATTTGTAAACAATATAACATTGAAAATAAGATATGGGTTCACACTAAATTTATTGATGAACTATATAAAGCTAGGTCAACCTAGATCATAGAGAGGAGATAATAAAGACATGATATTTCACATGAAAAGAGATAATATTATAAGGTATTTTATTTTTTTATTAAATTTAAATATCATCAGGAAATTTATTTCAAATAAATTACTAACCCTCTATTTTCATGTTGTGAATTAGGTATTTAAAAAATAGATGTTGAATATTTTGAAAAATAAAAATTATAAAACTTAAATTATATGTTTTTCATTTATCTTCTTGTCAAATGTTATATGGAGAAAATGGGCATTATATTTTTATCTCTATATAAATGGTGGGATTACATATTGTCCAAAAAAAAATTGTGATCTATATTTCAAGCCAATTTACTTGATAATCTAATAACAAGTTTTTGAGAGGAAAAAAGGGTATGTAAAAGTGTATTCATAGCTTCAGATAATATTGCAAACAATGAATTTTCACTAAGAACATACATTGACCATGGTGTTAAGGCATAGAATTAAGTTATTATTATAAAAAAATAAGAGAAGATATAACTTCAAGGGATGAAATTGCTTTTTATTTCAAATCATGAATGCCAAAATACCTTATTTATATAATAAGGTGCTGATGTAGAAAAAATAGGGTCCAAAATTTTAGTTTAATATTTTTTGGGGGGTTTTTTATAATTTTAGAACCAAAAGTCAACTTCAGTTGAATTTCATCCCATAGGAAAATTTTAGTGTTTATAATATTTTTGGATATTTTTAGAGCTACACATGCTTGCATGCATGACTTACTAAAAATAACAACTGCTAAAAATAGAAATTTTATTTTAGACATTACCTTTTTTAGAATTTTTGCATGTCAAATATAAATCTAAATTGAGGCTTATTTAATCATGGTTTGGGTTGTAATTATTTTAATAAATCAATATGAATCAATTCTAAGTATTATTTCAAGATCTTGGCCTATTGGTAATTTTCTTGTTCTTTTTAACTTTTTGGTTCATTATCTGGTATCAAAATAGGTTCAAATCTAGAAAGAGTAAAGAATGGTGAGAGGATGAAGAGGTGTTGTGAAAATGAACCAAGCTATATAATATCTATAGAGGTAAGTTAAATAATTAATAGAGGTTATCACCAATCAATAAAGAAGACAAGGTGGTGATGAAGAAGACACAGATCGTGATGAAAAAATTTAGCAAGAAGAAGAACAACAAGAGTAGCAACCATCGATGAAAGAGAGGATGGTTTAGGGTTTAGAAGGAAGAAATGAAGGAATCAAGGTTGATGTTTTAGATTATGGAGTATGTTTAAAACTAAAGGAGTTGTTATATTGGATGAATAACATTGAGAAGTTCTTTAAGTGGAAGACTATGAGAGAAGACAAGAAGTTAAAGTTTGCATACATGAAACTGAAAGGTCATGTAATGATTTGGTAGGATCACCTACAAAAAGAGAGACTGAGAAAAGGTAAAGAGAAGATTAATTCATGGAAAAACATGGAGAAGAAGATAAGGGAGAAATTTCTTCATGTGGATTATGCATAAACCTTATGCAAAAGATTACAAAATTGAAGGCAAAAAGATCACAGTATACAAGAGTATACAGATGAATTTTACAAGATTTCTATACAAATGGATCATGATGAAACAAAAGATCATATGGTTGTAAGGTATGTAAATGGTTTGAAATTTTATATTCAAGATGAATTAATCATTCATATAATACTTAACATGGAGGAGGCTTATCAATTATATTTAAAGGTAGAAGAAAAACAAAATAGAGAGAATTTTTGAAGGACATCTACTGGTCCAATAAGAGGTGGATCCCCTCCAATAAGAGGATAAGGTGGGTTTAATACCATCAAATGTGGGTCTAATATAAATAAATTTTGTTAGGAACCCATGGAAGCACAATTGATTACCATATACAAGCAACTTAAGATGTGGAATTAACCAGAAGTAACAAGTAACTAGAAACTAGAAACAACACAGAATATGAGAGACAATACACAACTTGTATTAATACTCATCCAAAAAATAATACAATAAAGAAGATGCCACTTCTTCTTCACACCTCTCAGAGGCTTCCCACACCTCAAGTGTATAGTACTTCTTTCCTCAAAGATCTCTCTCTTACGGTCCCAACACACAACTCAAACACAGAGTTGGTGTTTACCTCCAACCAGTCAGTATCCACCACTGCCAGTACACTAATGCTCCATGCACTCCACAAGTGCTCCATGTAGTCCAAGTAGATCTCCCCTGAACTGCAACAACCTGCAACCCAAATGATCTTACTTATGGAAGGAACTACCTTGCCTTCCTCTCTTACTCTAGACTGAGTACACACCGTACTCCAAGTAGATCCTGCCTGATCCTGCTCCCTGTTGTGTTGCTGTCACCTTGATTCTATTGCCACCTATAGATCAACCTAGTTTTGCACACCTACAAACCTTAGACCATGCACACACATACACTTGCAGATCAATGATCTTACTTACCCATGTAGATCTCCAAACATGACCTTGCACACCTGCCAACCAAGATCCTACACACCTGAAGAACCCTTCTAATTCTCTAAAACCAGCACCCACACTTGGCACTATTGTAGAACTAGGAGGAACACCCTTGCTCACTTCACACACATAAGGAGCTAACTTTTCTCAACTCAAACTAGAACAAATTACAATACAGCCCATGAGTCTATTATATAGATCTCATGCAAACAATAATTAGACACATAATTACAATACCAGACCTCATGTGATTTTAGACACTAAACTATCCAGCTCTTGGTGTGCTCTGGTTCTACATCCTGTGTATTGAACCTCACCAACACCTAATTCACATCAGCTCCCCCTCGAGACAAAATCAACCTATGATCTTCCATGTCTCTCATGCCAAAGAATTTCACTGCTCCAAATTCCTCATGACATGCCACTGAACTAACCTTACCCTTAGCTCAGCAAAACCCTGTATGTGTAAACCTGCTGGCTAGCATACCATCCACATACAGTAATAGGATAATGTAGTTATCATCATCCACCTGGTAAGACAAACACAATGGTTACACTAACATTGACTAAATCCTTGCTTTGTCATCCACTTGTCAAAACCTGTACCACTGTCCTATAGCTTCCTCAAGACCATATGCCCTGGCCTTCTATCTCACGTGTCCATTCTCTCTATTCTTTAACCAAGGTATCCATTTGTCTCAGTGTTTTCATACCAGCTAGCAACCCTACCAAATCTCTCATTTGGTCCTACATCCTGTTCATGCCATATTCCCACTGTTTCTTGGATCCTTCCTGCTCTACAATCAGCAAATAGTATAAAGAAGAGGAATAATGAATTTGAGGCTTACTTGCACTTTCAGTCCTCCCCATGGGTGTTTGAGACTCCTTAATAGCTTATTATCCACCTAAAATCTGTTACAGTGACCGACCTTGGTCACCACATAGTTTGCATCCTATCAACATTGGTTCCATGTGCCTGTCCTAAATATCGACCCCACTGACATCGGTGTCTACTTGCTGCCGACATCAGTCCTCCTAATTGACGTCGATCTTAATATCACCAACATCGGTCCTCCTGACCAACATCGGTCTTACCCTGCCCAACACCACCAGCTCTGGTCTGCACATGATTGACATCAGCACCTGTGTATTCAATGCTGGTTCCTCCTGATCGATGTCAATACCTGTGTTCACCTGTGAGTGATGAATTTTTACCTATGAGCTTTCTTTGAATCAAATCCCTGTCCAAACTGCTCTACTAAGAGTTACTCAGCCTTCTCCACTGATCTCTGTCTGCCATCTCCTCCATAAACACCAAGGCTTTTTTAGTTCTTAAGTCTATCAAAGACATCTGATTTCCTGTTAAGAACATACATCTCCTTCTTACTCATGTGACCAAGCCTACAAAGCCACATCTCTGAAATAGAATAAGAATTAGTAATACAAGCAAGTAGATAAAGAGTACCTACTTTCTTACCACCCACTAATTCAAGTGCATCCGCTGTGAGATTTTATGTGCATCTCTCATCACCCAACTTTCCTGAAGTAATTAGCCGCATCTCCAAGACTGGGACCTGCATGACCTTCAACACCCATGTGTTGGCCACCTGCAATTTCAGCAACACTTCCCCTTTGCCAATACTATGACAAGGCTCACCAACCCCTCTACTTGGGGCTGCATGGAAAGAGGCAACAAAATATTTTAACCAAGATTCAATTTTATCTAGAGCATCCTATGCAATAACACCTGCAACATCTACTTCTTCATGCTAATCTACTACCAACCAACAATCTTTATTTACCTGCTCTTTCTTTCCATAATACCGTAAGTGACCATTCATGCTATTCAGTTTCTCCATTCATAGCTTACTTTCTTCTGTCGTTGTTATACTCCCACTCAATTAGAAACCCCTGAGAGTGCCCTGTAACCAAACACAAAACTTGCTCCCTGCAACCTGGCTCTGATGCCAACTATTAGGAACCTATGGAAGCATAATTGATTACCATATACAAGCAACTTAAGATGCGGAATTAACTAGAAGTAACAAGTAACTAGAAACTAGAAACAACACAAAATATGAGAGACAATACACAACTTGTATTAATACTCATCCAAAAAAGAATACAATAAAGAAGATGCCACTTCTTCTTCACACCTCTCAAAGGCTTCCCACACCTCAAGTGTACAGTACTTCTTTTCTCAAAGTTCTCTCTCTTATGGTCCCAACACACAACTCAAACACAGAGTTGGCGTTCACCTCTAACCAGTCAGTATCCACTACTGCCAGTACACTAGTGCTCCATGAACTCCACAAGTGCTCCACGCACTCTAAGTAGATCTCCCTTGAACTACAACAACCTGCAACCCAAATGATCTTACTTATGGAAGGAACTACCTTGCCTTCCTCTCTTGCTCTAGACTGAGTACACACCATACTCCAAGTAGATCCTGCCTGATCCTACTCCCTATTGTGTTACTGTCACCTTGATTCTATTGCCACCTACAAATCAACCTAGTTTTGCACACCTGAAAACCTTAGACCATGCACACACATAATCCTATAGATCAATGATCTTACTTACCCATGTAGATCTCCAAATGTGGCCTTACACACCTACCAACCAAGATCCTACACACTTGAAGAACCCTTCTGATTCTCCAAGACCAGCACCCACACTTGGCACTACTATGGAACTAAGAGGAACACCCTTGCTCACTTCACACACAGAAGGAGCTAACTTTGCTCAACTCAAACTAAAACAAATTACAATACAGACCATGAGTATATTATATAGATCTCATGCAAACAATAATTAGACACCTAATTATAATAATTAGATCCATAGCTCAAGACTAAAATTAGCCTCCTTCATGCAAACAACTGGTTCATTAACAAACTGTCTGTAACACTCATAGTTTTGAACTGCACAAGCGATCGACATCAGTCCCTATCTACCTGGATATGATCAATGCCAGCCGATACCTGACCGATGTTGGTTGGCCTAACTGATGCCGGTTTTTGTGACACTTCAATAACCTCCTTCCCTGTTTGCATTAGTGAAGCTTTTAGCTCCACAACCTAACAAATTTGAATCATCACGTAGTGAAAATAGGGAAAATGAGAATAGGTAAGGGTTTTAATATCGACAAAGAGGAAGAGGGTTTAAGAGAGGATGAGGTAATAAAGGTGATAGAGGATTGTTCCTAAATCAACATAGATCTTATGTCTATTATAGATTGGAGAAGAAGGCCACAAAGCATTTGAATGTCCACATTATCAAGATCAAGGAAGGAGATAAGAAGATTGCCCAAGAGTAAACCTAGTTGAGGTTGAGATAGAAGAGAAAAATACTAAAATTTCACCAATAGATGTAGGAGAGAATCCCATGATGAAAAGAACCATGATCTCTCCAAGGAAAGACAAAGTGCAAAATAAATAAGGTGGTGATGCATGGATATGATCAAACATTTTTTAAACAAGATGTACTTCAGGTGGAAAGGTATGTAACATAATTATAGATGATGGAAGTTGTGAAAATATGTTTTCTATACAAATGATAGAGAAACTAAATTTGCAATGTGAAAAGAATCTTAATCCTTATCATATTTCATGGTTTAAGAAAGGGAAGGAGGTTACAATAGATAAAAGGTACTTAATCAAGTTTTCTATAGGAAAAGCTTATAATGATGAAATATGTTGTGATGTTATTCTGATGGATGCATGTCATGTCCTATTGGGGAGACCATGGAAATTTGATAGGAAAGTAGTTCATGATGGAACAAAGAATAAATACACTTTTTAGAAAGGTGTTACAAAGGTAGTTTATAACCTATTAAATAGGAAGAAAATACCTAAAGCATACTCTCTACTAAAGAATTTATCCAAGATATGAAGGTAGTAGGTTGTTGTTATGCATTAGTAGTAATGAATGAAGAAACAAAAATGGTGCCAATACTAATATAAGTAGCAAGAGTGTTGAAATAATATGAATATTTTATGTGTAATGAGTTACCAGATGGTTTACCACCAAAGAGAGATATTCATCATCATATTGATTTAATTCTAGAATAAGCTCTACCCAATCAAGTAGCTTATAGGATGATTCTAACAGAACATGAAAAATTAAATAAATAAGTTACTAAATTGCTAAGGAATAAGGTGATAAGGGAGAGTATGAGTCTATGTACAATGCCAGTGTTTCTAACTCCAAATAAATATGGAGGATGGAGAATGTGTGTGGATAGTAGACAAATTAATGAAAATATAATAAAGTATAGGTTTCGTACACCTCATTTATATGATATGATGTATGTGATTGTAGGAGCAAAATATTATAGCAAGATTGATCTATAGAATGGTTATTATCATATTCTAATTCATGAAGGAGATGAGTGGAAAATTGCATTCAAGACTAGGGATGGATTATATGAGTGGATGGTGATGCCATTTAGATTATCTAATGTACCTAGCACATTTATGAGGGTGATGAATACAATGCTATGATAATATATTAGTAATTTTGTGGTTGTTTATTTTTATGATATTTTGATATTCAATAAGACTAAAGAAGAACACTTACAACATTTGAGAATGGTAATGTATTTTTTTAGAAAAGAGAAGTTGTATGAAAATCTAAAGAAGTGTAGGTTTAAGCAGAATAGTTTGGTATTTTTGGGATTTGTAGTTTCAATAAATGGTGTGAAAATGGATGAAGAAAGGATAAAGACAATTTTTGAGTGCCCTATTCCAAAAAGCATTATAGAGGTAATAATTTTCCATGGTTTAGAAACTTTTTACAATAAAATTATTTAAAAAATTAGTAGTATTGTGGCACCAATAACAAATTGCATGAGAGGGAAAGAATTTACATAGACTAGAGTAGCCATAAAAATCACTAAAAGTTTGAAGAAGAATATTATAGAAAGTCCAATTTTAGCATTACCAGATTTTAACAAAGTGTTTGAGGTTGATTGTGATGCTTCATTTGTGGGAATAGTTGTGCTAAGTCAAGAAGGAAAGCCAATAGCATATTTTAGTGAGAAATTAAATGATATCATGAGGCTTTGAAGTACATGAATACACAAAATAAGTTAAATAGTAGGCATGCAAAGTGGGTTTCTTTCTTGCATGGATATACTTTTGTGTTGAAACATAAATTAGGAAAATAGAATCAAGTAACTTATGTATTGAGTAGGAGGGTAGTGTTATTAACTACTATGGTTAGTGAAGTAATTAGATTTGAATCTATTAAAGAATTATATGATACTGATCCATATTTTGACAAGATAGTGGAATAGTGTAGAAGTCCATTAATAGGTAGGACAAATGTTATTCATGATGATTCTCTTATACAGGAGGGTTATCTCTTCAAAGGGAACTAATTATGCATTCCAGTTGGGTCTCTACAAGACAATATACTAAGAGAATTACATAGTGGTGGCTTGGCTAGACATTTTGGTAAGATGAAGATAATAAATTGAGTGAAGGAAAAGTATTTTTGGAAAAAGATGAAGATAGATGTGATAAGGTATGTTTAAATGTGTATAATATGTTAGGTGGCTAAAGGAAAAGCACAAAATACTAGACTATACATGGCATTAATGGTTTTAAGAGGACTATGGATAGATTTGAGTATGGATTTTGTGTTGGAATTACCACACACAAAGAGGCAAAAATTCATTTTTTGTTCTTGTAGACAAATTTTCTACAATGGTTTATTTCATTGCATGTAAAAAAACCAATGATGCCACTAGAGTTGTAGAATTATTTTTTATGGATATTGTGAGATTACATGGTGTTCCAAAAATTATTACTTCAGATAGGGACACAAAATTTCTAAGTCATTTTTGGAGAACTTTGTGGAATAATATGGGTACAAATCTATAATTTAGTGGTGCATATCACCCACAAATAGATGGAAAAATAGAAGTTGTGAATATGAGCTTGGGAAATTTGGTAAGATGCATAGTGGGAGAGAAGCCTAAGCAATGGGACTTGATTTTACCACAAGCTGATTTTTCATATAATAGTTCAATGAATAGATCAATAGTAAAATCAAATTTTCAAAATTTTTATGGGAAAAATACTATGGTTATTTTAGATTTGGTAGAATTACCAATTATATATTGAATTAATGATGATGCAAAAGCATTTGTAGAGCATATGTAGCAGTTGCAAGGAGTAAGAAGAAAGTTGCATGAAAGTGATGAGAAATATAAATCAACAATAGATGTCATAATAAGATCTAAGGTATTTAAATAAGGAGAGTTGGTAATGGTTTACTTGAAGAAAGAGAGATTTTCAAAAGGCACATACAATAAGTTGAAGTACAATAAAATTGGACCATGCAGAATTGTAAATAAAATCAATGAAAATGCTTATGAGGTGAGTTTACCATACAATTTTGATATTTCTCCTATATTTAATGTTTCTAATTTATATGAATTCCATGAATAATATGTTGACGGTGATGAAGATGAAGAATAAAATTAGTAGTATTAGGTTCCAAAGAAAAATAAGGACAAGATAGTGCAAGTTTTGGATATGAAGACAATGAGCACAATGCAAGGGAATTATAACAGGTATTTGGTCCAATGGGAAGGATTGTAGTAAGAAGACAACACTTAGATTATAGAATGGGAGATGAAGAAGATTGACAAAGACAAATGGTAGTAGTACAATAAAGATAACTCATGAGAGATAAGTTGTTTTCAACCAAAGTAAAATGATGCAAAAAAATAGGGTCCAAAAATTTAGTTTAATAATTGTTTGGGGTCTTTCTATTTTTAGAAATTGTATATTTTTAGAAATAAAGGTCAATTTCAATTGAATTTCATCCCATAGGCTAGTTTTAGAGTTTAAAATATTTCAAGATATTTTTAGAGCTTCACGTGCTTACATGTATGACTTACTAAAAATAGAAACTACTAAAAATATAAATTTTATTTTAGATGTTAGTTTTTTTAGAATTGTTTCATGTCAACTCTAAATCTGAGTTGAGTCTTATTTAAGCATGGTTTGGGTTTTAGTTATTTCAAGCAATCAATATGAATCAATTCTAAGTATTGATTCAAAATCTTGGCTTATTGGTAATTTTCTTATTCTTTTTAGTTTTTGGGTTCATTAGGTGCACTTCATTCGATGTTGTGGAAAACTTTGATATTAGTGAAATCCACTTTTTTTTTAAAAAAATTAGGAGTTTTGATATTTGAAGGAAAACACAATATAAAAACAACTATGGTATGGAAGAGGAGTCATAAAAAATATATGAAGAAACAACAATGTTAAAGGATTCAAAAACTTTTTAAAAAATGTATATAATATCTTTCTTTAGTATCACATAGGTGAGGGATAAAGATACACATGAGTTCACATGCAAAATTTATTTTCCATTTAAAATTATTAAAACTTTTAAAATATTAAAAGAACATTTCCCTCCCCTTAGTCCATAATTTTTTATTGCTAATTTTTTATAATGTTGTAACAAAAAATAAAGAAAAACACATTTTCTAGTGTAATAGTTTGTGTTTTTATCTTTCTTATCCTCATTTTTTAATCACACATATTTATTTAAATTTTTTTTCACATTTTATACACCTTAATTCTTCCATCCTAATTCTTTCATCAATGTATCCTAAATAGATTTCAATAACACCACCATATTAATTAATTAATAACACCAAGTCTATTAATTAACACCATTTAATACCAATACATCACTCCATGGATGATAATTATCCAATTAATAATTATTTAATTCATTCCTAACTAATTCTATGAACACATAATTAATTAAAAATAAAAATAAATAAATAAATATCCTCAACCATATATGACTCCGTGTTGAGTCCTCATAAAAAATAAATCACATCCACTCATCAATCCATGCAATCAATTAACTCCTTGATTTATGCTTGAACATAAAAAAAGTAAATAGATCAAGTAACTCAAAATTTAATTGAATCAATTTTAAAGCAAATCAAAGCATGAAAAATTTAGATCAAGTGACTTAATATCATCCATATAAACTTAAAGTTTCTAAATAAATCAAGTTAATCATTCATCCTTCCATCCAAAAATGTATAAATTCAGCCTTCATCATTAATTCTCACATCCCTCACAATTGGGTAAACATTTTCATCCAAACTAATCATGGAAAAATATGGAAAATATTTATCATCTTTACTATCAATAAATAAATATTCATAGGTACAAGATATTGTAATATTGTACGGTCATTTGAGTAACTATAACCCATTAGATCATGAGTAAACACATTCAATAAGGAAAATATTCACTTATCAAGAGCAAGTATTGTTTCTTTCTCTCCTTTCTCAATTTCAGATTGCATTTGATTTAGATGTAAGAACTAGTTTTTTTTTATTTCTTTCAAGATCTAAATTGCACGTACATATTTTATGTCATACCTGGTGGGACTTGATTTTTCTAATTATATTTTAGGTTTTTAAGAGGTCTATTTATGATTTTTACTATTATGATTTTTTTTATTTTATTGGATAAAAATGGTAGGTTTTGTAAATATCATGTAACCAAGTTAAATAGATATAAAATCAAGTCATCGATGAAAAAAATAACAAGTAAACTAGTCTTTAAGACTAGTTGATGAAATAAAGGGTCTTCTAAACAACTTCCCCAAAAACACCCATCAAATTACACCAAACTTCTACCAAGAACTATCCAAAATAAACAATAGATGGGGTTAAATTTTAAGTATAATAATATTCATAGTCCATGCAATTTTTAATGTGGCCATTTTTGTAAGATCTTTATCTTACTTAGTTTTGTATTTCTTAATCTATTTGAAAATTCACCTACTTAAACCTCTTTCCTTGTCTTAGTATTTCTTATTTTTTCTTGTGAGTTTAGGCTAGGGATTGGATACATATTATTCATGCCTTTTATCTTTATTACCCTTCATTCTACCTAATCCACTCTCCATTTTATTGGGGCTCTTACTAAGGTAGTGGTAGGTACAAATGTTTCCATCACTCCTTTATCCTTCATGGAAGAGATAATTTTTGCCTCATTAATTTTAGGGATGACCCCCCTTTTCTTACTAGTCTCCCACTCTTTTTTCATATATATTTTTATTTCTCTTCAAATCATTATATTATTCCATAATTTTGATTATAAACCTTCCCTAGTTCTCTAACTTATCCATAAGCTCCATCATTTTTAGGTTAAAGTTTAAGTGAAAGCCAAAGGTGTGTTTTCCTCTCACCTTTCTACATCAAGTTATTTAGGGAAGATAAATAATTATTCATATTATCCTCCTCTATGTTATTAACCCTTTTTTATTTGAGATCTTTGAAACTTGGTATTTGAAATTTATATATTTTGACTTGGGTATAATCTCCACTAGGTAGGATCTCTCAGACTAAACCTTATTCCATGAATGTTCAAAAGATTATTAAAATTCCTACATTAATTCCTTAATCATTGTAGGTTCCTCCTTGGAATCCTCAAGCATCTCATTTTTCCTTGGGTTCAATTCCTTCCCCCTTGGATCATTCTCTCTCTTTAAAATGAAGAAGATTAAGCCCTAGTATATGTGGTCACTATAGGGATTTGATTTGAATCCATTCACTATTATTTCAAGAGATTTAAATAGGTGGTGAAGAAGGATAATTTTATCTCATTTAAAGTGATTCAAAATCATAAAATTATGGGATAATATATAATGGATTTTAGCTTCCAACATAATTTATTTCATAATTTGGAAACATATGTCTAGCTAATACTTTGGCAAGTTCATCTTTGGGAAGCCCTTCTTGTCAGTGATGATATCCTTGTTTGAGTTCAAGAACTTATTTATCCTTGAAATCTTTGGTCTCCTTGAAAATTATGCCAATGACCTCCATAATCAATTCTTCATATATTTTCATCTCTATCCCCATCATTCATGCCTTTGTGTGATGCTAGCCTAGGGAAAAATCTTTTGACACATCTTCATCATATCCCACAATTTTGGTCATGAATTATGCCAAACCACCCTTTACCAATTTTCACCAATTTTTTTTATCGCCCTATGATTTATCATAGGATATTGGCTCAAGTATGTCCCTATCCCTACCTATTACCACTTATTCCTATTGTTAACACTCTTGATCTAGACCACTATAACTAGTGTCTTTAACATCTTCATTAAGGCTATCTAAGTTATGAAATTAATATGGATGCCAAGCACACCTTACTTCCACACTTTTTCCTTGCCTCATAATTATGGATTGGGCCTTTTAAATATAGAATCATTATTACCACTCTAATCATTTAGAATTATACACTCTACGAGGATACCATTTCCTTAGACTGTAATGAAATTATTTGGATATTCACATAGAATGATTTTATATTACATAGAATATGAAAATATGAGAGATTACATAATGATAATTGACAACAAAATAGAATATTGGATAATAGAGCAAAGCCACATTGAGGGGGAAACCTCCATAAAAATGCACTAATAGCATAATAATTCACATGGTGATTAAAGACTAACCACTACTTCCTATATATAGTCTACTTATCCAAGGTTATTCAATAGGTTGACCTATCTAAGAATATAGAGAAATATAACAAGTAAATAAAAGAGGTATGTAAGCCACAAGTTAGCCACACATATCCCTAGACACACCAATGGTTAAGGGCATAACAATCTCTTCCCCTTCAAAAAAAACATTATCCTGAATGTTGTGGCAACTCTAGATACGACTGCATAAATTCTTCATCCTCCCAAGTGGCATCTTCACATGGTAGATTCTTCCATTTGATCAGGTATTCTATAATTGCTCTATAATGTAGTTGCTTGGTGCACCATTAAAGGATTGCCTTAGGATCAAGAATAACTCTACCTTCCTCATCCAATTCTAGTAATTCTATTTGAATGGTAACTCTATGTGCAATGACTTTTTTTAGGCATGATACATTATATACTTTATGTATTTGAGTGGATGAAGTAAAATCTAATGTGTAGGCCAGATGACATATTTTCAACAAGATCTAATAAGGCCCATAATACTTAAGGGATAGCTTGTTATCCTTTTTTTGTTACTTTAATGACATCTATTTATATGTCTTTAAGTGAACAAAGACCTAATAACCAATGTCAAAATGCCTCTCACTTTTATGTTGATCTACTTGTTGCTTCATGCGATTCTGGGCTATAGCTAAGTTTTCACACAAACTTGCAAGGACCTCCTATTGATGGTGAATATGTTATTCAACTACACGAACCTTAGGAAGGAACTTCAAGGTTGAAATGGTGGATGGAGGGTGGTATCCATATAGTACCACAAAATGAGACATTTTGGAATAACTATGAATAGAATTATTATACCACCATTCAACAAATGGCAGCTAATGAACTCATTTATCCTATTTATTAGAAATAAAATAATGGAGATATCCTTCTAGACATTTGTTGACTACCTTAGTTTATCCATTATATTGAGGATGATAGGATGAACTATGAGACAATTAAGTACCTAAAAATCTAAATAAATCAGTCCAAAAATTACTTGTAAAAATAGGATCTCTATCACTGATAATGATCTTAGGGGTCCCATGCAGTTTTTTAACTATATTGAGAAAAGTAGAAGCTATTGTACTAGAAAAAAATGCCTGGGATAATGAACAAAAATGAGCATACTTACTGAGATGATCTACAATAACCATGATAACATTTTGACCTTTATATCTTGGTAAAGTTTTAATGAAATCCATAGATACCTCTTCCCAATGCTAGCTAGGGATAGATAAAGGTTGTAAAATACTTATAGTTTTGATGGTTTTTCCTTTTTTTTGTTGATAGATCATACATTTAGCCACATATTTTTGGACATCCCCCTTGAGACCTTCCCAAAAAAATCCTGCTTGATCTTATGATAGGTTTTCAAAAATCATGAATGACCCCCGATTGGAGTTGCATGAAGTTCTTGAAGGATTTTTTGTTTAAGAAGAGAATTCTTACATAGGTACAATCTATCTTTGTACCATAATGCATTACCTTTCCATGAGAATTTTTCAAATCTACCTAAACCTTGCTAAATATTTTGAATCAAATCATGAGCAACACTATCATGTTCTCATTCTGATCATGCTTCCTCTAGCCAATCTACTTGCAAAATGGTTATGGAACATAACAATGCCTCAATTAATTCTTCTTTTTTGGATAGTGCATTTGCCACCACATTGTCCTTGACTTTTTTGTAGACTATTTCAAAATCATAGCCTAGCATCTTAGTTACCCATTTATAGTGTTCCTTAGATGACAACCTTTATTCTAAAAAATATTTAAGACTATCATGATCAGTTTTTACTTGAATGTGATGACCCATCAAATAAGGTCTCCATTGTTTGACTGCATGCAAAATGGCCATCATTTCCTTCTCATAGATGGGCTTATGTTTATTTTTACCCTTGAATTGATTACTTTCAAATGCTAGTGGTATACCTTCTTGAATGAGTAAAACACTCATACCATACCTAGATGCATCACATTCAACCACAAAAGTCTTAGAAAAATTAGGAGTGGCCAATACTATAATAGTACACATAGCCAATTTCAATTATTCAAATGCCTGAGTAGCTGCATCAGTCCACTGAAAGGAGTGTTTCTTTAACAAAAAGGTAAGTGGGGTTATAATACTACCATAATTTTTGACAAATCTATGATAGTAACCAGTAAGCTCCAAAAATCCCTAAAGTTGCTTGAGTGTCTTAGGAATTGGCTAGTCCACCATTGCTTGGATTTTTTTAGGATCCAGTTTCACTCCTTCATAAGACACCAAATGACCCAAATATTCAACCTCACCAACCCCAAAAGCACATTTGGAAGGTTTGGCATATAATTGATTTTGATCTAAAACGGAGAGTACCTATTTCACATGTTGCAAGTGGTCTAACTAATTTTTACTATAAATGAGGATATCATCAAAGAATACCAAAATAAATTTCGTCAAAAATATCTTAAAAATAGTATTTATCAAACTATATTAAGTATATGGTGCATTTGTTAGGCCAAAAATCATAACCAAAAACTCATAATGGCCCTCATGAGTCTTGAAAGTGGTTTTGGATATGTCTTCATCATGGATCCTAATTTGATGATACCTAGAACATAGATCTAACTTGGTAAAATAAAGATCACCATTAAATTCATCTATAAAATCATCAATGATAGGAATAAGAAACTTATCTTTGATAGTGTACTTTTTTAGTTCTTTGTAGTCAGGGCACATCCTCCAAGTGTCATATTTATTTCTCACCATGACAACTGGTAAAGAGTATTCTATTTGGCTATGGTGAATGATTCTTGCATCTAACATCTCTTGTACCATTTTTTTAATTTCACTTTTTTGGGCATAGGGATACTTGTATGGCCTAATGTTGGGTGGTTTACTACTAGGAATAAGTGTGATATCATGATCATGCATGTGGCTAGCTGGAAGTCCTTTTGGCATGTCTCTAAAAATAATAGAATTAGTTTCAATTATTTGTTGTAGATCAAGAGGTGGAGATGGCTAATTTGGTTATACTTCCATAGAAAACAAGAGAGATACAAATCCCTCAACACCCTTATAGAGAATATTTATTATTTGATGGGAGCTAATAATTTGAGGATATTTAGCCTTTAATCCTCTTATCTCAAATGTCCATTCTTTAGAATGATAATGCATGAATAATTCTTGAAAATTCATCTCAATAGTGCCCAAAGTGGTGAGCCATTGGACTCCCAAAACAATATCAGCTCCACCCATAAAAATAGCAAACATAAGAGAATCCAATAAGTAGTCTCCCATGGCCAACTTAATACTATGAAATTTTCTTGAAGAGATAATAGTAACACCATCTACAATCATAACCTAAAATTATGGAGATAAATAAATGAAATAGTTCAAATGAGTAGCCAACTTATTGTAGATGAAGTTGTGTGTGCTCCTATAATCAATCAAGACAATGGCCTTCTATTTATTAAGGAAACCCTTCACCTTAAGAGTTTGAGTACTAATACCTAACATGGCTTGTCATGAAATAGTAGCCTAAAAGTCTTCAGATTCCTCCTTAGGAACTTTTGCATCCACATTATGTACTTCTGCATTATCTTCATCATCATTGGTACCTTCAATGTAAAATATATTCCTTTCAACACAATGATGGCCTTTGTTCCATTTTCTATCACATCCATAACACAACCCTTTGGCTTGCTTCTCCTCAATTTATCATTGTGTTAATTTGGCGGGATATGCAAATGATGGTGCTAGAAAGTTGTGATCATGACTAGTAGTGAAAGTTTTCCTTTTTAACATCTCTTTTTCTTCTATCATGCATGCCGTAGGGATAGCTTCTAATATAGATGTTGGGATAAACATTCAAACCTTGTATTGGATGCTATCTTTGAGGCCACCCAAAAATAGATCCATCATATTTCTCTCAGTGATATTTTTCACCTGTAAAGAAAGATTTTGCAATTGATGAATATAATCCTTCATAGGTCCCATTTTCCATAGCTTGGCAAATTGGATAAAATAGTTCTTAGAGACATTATTAAGATAATGAGCTATCAAATCCTCAATAAAAATAGTCTATGCAATAGGAGCACCATTCTATTTTTTTTAGCACATAACCAATGATACCAAATGAATTTCTCAAGTTCAATATATAGGGACTCCACCATCACCCTCTGAGAACTATGGGTTTGACGCAACTCAAATAAATTTTCCATTTGGTTAATCCAAGTGAGAGGATCCTTACCATAAAACTTATGCATGTCCACTTTTGGCAACATCAATTTCATAACAACATGGGAGTTATTGAGAGAAGGATTTGAATGTTGAAGTGGAGGGCTATTAGGTTGAAACTAAGATGTGAGGGTAGCCAATTATGTAGTGATATGATGAAATTCACTATGAACTCCATTAACATCTTTGTACATCCCTAAAACATCAACTTGGACTGCAATAAAGTCATCATGCCTCACCAAGTTTTTTGTGTCCTCTTGAAGCTGAGAAATCATCATATATGAAGTTCTAAATTCTATATCATTGGTAGGAGTCTTAGGAGTTTTTAGTGCCCCTTTTCTTCCTTGAGTTGAAGGACCTACCATAAACAAACCCTAGGAGGGTTTTTACTCCCAAAAAAAGTGTTCTAATAAATGGTACCATTTTGATCACCTTGTTAAGATGATCTAATGATTACCTTTGTGTACTACAATAAAAATTTTGGTACCAAAAAAGTGTACCGATAGAATATACCATTGCAATCATCTTTCTAAGATGAATTCAATGACTGCAAGTGTGCAAAGGGAAAAAAATTCTAGACTTTTTTTTAACATTTAAGAAAAAATCATTTCAAGAAATACTATGCTGATGGAAAAAAATTAATTCTTCTTGGATTGCAAGTTATGTTTTTTCACTTTCACTGCTCCCAGAAGCCATACCTCACTAGATCCAAAAAAAATGCAGTAGGAAACTTTCCCAAATTGAATCTCTAATACCACTTGTAATGAAATTACTTATATATTCACTTATAATTATTTTATATTACACAAAATAAGAAAATATGAGAGATTACATAATGATAATTAACAATAGAATAGAATACTAGATAATATAGCAAAGCCACTTCAATGGGACAACCTCCACAATAATTCACTAATAGTAGAATACTTCACATGATGATTAAAGACTAACCAATACCTCCTATATATAGTCTACTTAGCCAAGGTTATTCTATAGGTTGACCTATCTAAAAACATAGAGAAATATAGTAAGTAAATAAAATAGGTATGTAAGCCACAAGTCAACTACACATATCCCTAGACATACCAATGGTTAAGGGCATAACATAGATATGATCATGTTAATGATATGATTATTAATTATGTTCATAATTTAGGGTATCAAATAGTTAACCTTATGCCACACCTCAAAACTCTTGATATGGACCCATAAATTGGTCATTCCATTAGCCACCTTGTTACCCTCCCTATACACATGTCTAATGGAGACTTCTTTACAAGGTTTCAATATATTATAAGCATGTTTAATTTCTTATTTAATAGACTAGGATGATGAAAATTTTATAGAGAGGGAATTGAGAATGTTTATGGATTCCACTTCAACCATAATTTTTTTTATTATACCAAGCTACACCACCAATTTAAAGCCCCATAGAGTTGATCATACCTTGACCACATGATTAATTTGAGATCCCATGGACCTTATATAAGCAATAATTGCACCCCCTGACAAGTCTTAAATAAAAATCCCACTAACCTAACCCTTTAATTACTATTATGAATGACTTGATTCATTTAATATTAATTTTACTAACATTTTCACCCTTTGTTCATCATTTTTTCTTTTTTTTTAAGTTTTTTTTGTGTAATAACATTTTTGTTCTGTGCATTAGTATATTTTCCCTACAAAGTGGTGTTTATACACTTGAAAGTGGATTTTTTTAAAATTTGTGTGTTTTATTTAGTTTTTGGCATTTATACATCTTGTTGCATTTATTGTCATTATGTGGGGTTTCTACACTCCTAAGTGGTATTTCTACACTATGTGGTGTTTCTACACTTTATAGTGGTGTTTACATACTATGTGACATTTATTCACTCTAGAGTGGAATTTATACAATGTGCGGAATTTATACACCCTATATTTAAATTTCTATAAGGTGTAGATTTTTGCATTCTAGAGTGGCATTTTTTCACTACTGACATTTTTGTTTCTAATAGTGGTATTTTTACATTAAGTTATGGCATTTTTTACTTTTGAAGCACATTTTCAAATTTTACATATTTTGGATCTCTTATTTTATAACATTCATGATTTATATTTGTTATTTTGCATCACACTAACTCTTTTTTGTAGTAAATAACATATGAATAATTCATAAATATCTAAAACTACTAACACTTTCATATGAAACTATGTTGAAAGAATACTTGAAAATTAAAAACATAGATTAGTTAATATTTTGTTTTCTTTTTTTGGTTGTTTGTTTATGTGTGGTCTAATATGCATATTATTTTTTTCTTGTGATTTAAGGTAATGTTGAGAATTAGAAATGATTTAGATCACTTGTGTATCTATAGGTCAACTGACCTATGTTATTTCCTTATGTCTTAAGGTGATCTTAGAAATGAGAAATGGTCTAACATTTATTTTATTATTAAGGGTTTTGGAGAGTTGGATTACATCACCAATCATTATCCAAAGTCTATGTTCCATTTGATTATTAATATTCATTGGAGTAGTTATCATTATTGGCTATGTGAAAATTTAGTTATACTTGGTTTTTATGAATGGTGTGGTTAACCACCAATACCCAAGCCTTATAAATCACTCTTGTATCACATATTTTTTCTTCACATAATGCAAGTTATATTGAAGACTCCCTTATAGATCCTGTATAAGCCTAGCTTAAGATCCATCTAATCAAAATTATGTAGTGGTTCCAGGAAAATAGTATTTCATAATATTATCCTCTTTTTACTCTTGAGGTATATTTGTGGGCCACTATATGGGTATAAACCTACTTGAGTAGGATAATATGTTATTATGTGTAAGTTATTATTTTACCCCTTGTGTAAAACCAATCTAAAAATAAATCCCAAACAAATCAAATGTCACTTAAGACATGATACCAATCTAGAAAAAATGAAGATTGTTGAGTTGTGGAGCTAAAAGCTTCACCAGATGAGCAAATGCAGAGGTTGCTAGAGTCATAGAGTCATCAACATCAGTCAGGGGTCAACCAGAAGCTATCGACGTTGGTTAGGGATCGACCGACATCGGTCATATGTAGACAGACAGAGATCGACGTCGGTCATCTATGCATTCCTAGAATTCTATTTTTGGAGAACAGTGAGTTTGCATGTATGTAAAGACTAACTGTTAGTCTTGAGTCTGCGTTTCTATTTTTTGTAGGACAGATTTAAACCTTTGATTAAGAGGTGTATCTAAAGGTGGAGAATGCATGGCTCATGAATCCTAGTTCTATATAATAGGGTTAGATCCTCATAGCATTGTAAGAATAAGAAAGGTGTAGACAATTTAAGGATTGAATTGGTTGTAATTGAGAGAGAGAACTCTTGAGGGAAAGGGATCTATACATCTGAGAGGTGTGAGAAGAGAGAGACATTTCTTCATTGTATTTCCTTCTAGAAGAGTTTAATACAAGATTGGTTATTTCTTGTATCTCCTATTCTTTGTTGTTTCTGATTTCTAGTTACTTATTATTTTTGGTTTAATTTTGTGTTTAGTTGCTTATAAAAAATTAATCAATTGTGCTGTAAGATCCTAACAAAGATACCAATGACCTTTTTGATTCAAATCCATTTATTGGTGAATCTATCAACCAATGCCTCACTCTTGATGATGATAATGATATATTTTCCAACAAAAGTTTTTAAAATGATGACACCAATGATTTTTTTAAAATAAAATAAGGTAGAGCCCAAGTAGATCAATTCTTATTTTAAAATAAAGATGACATACTTGTCAAAATTATAGAAATATGATCCAAAATTATAGATAATTTTAATCATTAAAACCTATATTACATAATAATATAAAATGATCAAATCTGCCCAAACCAATAACATGATACTTCTAGTGATCCTATTAACAAAAAAAAATTAAATTTACAATTGTGCAATTATAAACTCAAATCCAAATGTTTCACGTGTCAACATTACCAAGGAAAAAATAGTTTTAAAATAGAAAAATCCTCAAGACCAAAATTAGATTATGTTTGACCAACTTCAAAAACTAAGTCAATAGTTGGAAAAATTACACTTCCATTTAATTCTTTCATCGTCAAAACTTTAAGAGATAAATTAATAATCTAACAATCAATAATCTTATATTAATAAATAACCAAATTTTATCCTACCCCCATCATCATCACTTGAGGGTACGTCATTTTACAAATAATGGAAGGTTATGAAGGATTATCCCAAATTAATACAAGAAGAAACCCATAATGAAAACAAAAAATACAAACTTGAGGAATTGGGACCATATCCCTTTGATAGAGAAATACTATGATTACCCTTCACGTCTTACTTTGAACTACCAAAGTTTTAAAAATAAAAGGGAAAGGGTGATCGAATAGAATGTGAATAATACTTATTCATTTATGTATAAGAGGTTGTATACAGTGAATATTACTTAATCATATTATTCCCTTGAAGTTTAGGGGGCCAAGCTTTGGAATGGTTTTTACATATTATTAATGGATCCATCACAACATTTATAGATATATTTGAAATATTTTTCAAACACTTATCCTTCATATTTAAACATGAAATTAAAATTATAGACTTATGTAACACCAAAAAAATAAATTGATAAAGATTATATTCATTAATACAAAGATGGAGAAGCTTAACTAGTAAATTCCCTTAGTCAATCCTAAAGAAATAGCTAGTTAGTATCTTCATTTACAATATTAAATAAGAAATGATTTCATCTAAAAGTTCACTATGATAATACCTTTTATATTATCATAAAAAAAGAGTTCAGATTGATAATCCATTATCACTAAATATTTGTTGAAACTTTTCAATAAACAACATCACAATAAAAAAGGTACAAATTCTTTCATAAAAAAATGTTGTTATTGATGAAGTTACTAATTCAAAACACATTTAGACTATCCAATATTACCTCCAACCTTACCATTACTAGGATCCATCCTAAATAAGATATGAAAATAAGCCACTATACTCATTTAGGGGATCCTTAGAGATTATATTTTATTGATTGGTCATTTCAAACATGATAATTTTTTCATCAACCATTACCTTTGATGAAATCAAACCACAAAAACCACATGGTATTAAGAGAATTAATATTATGACTTAAAAAAAATCACATTTAACCAATTTATGCATGAAGATAAAAAATTAGGTTTAATATTTGATTGATAGAGGAGATATATAAATTAAAGGAGATGCAACGACATTAAAGAATCAACATTTGGGAATATAAAAACACCTATTTACAAAATATGATCAAGTTCATCCATAACCAAATCAATGTCAAAAAACCCAAACCAATAATGTCAGTTATAAAAAAATCCATCCATTATTATTATATAGTTATTGGTCATATTAAGCATATAGTTAATCATGTCACAACCATTAAAGTCAAAGGCAAAGCCCTATATTATGTTTTCACACCTAGGCAAAAAAAATCATTGTCGAATGACATCCTCTACCTACCCATAAAAGATAATACAACCTTATCAAAACACTTCATAAAACCCATATAGAAATAGTCAGCCTAGATATTATCAAAAAATCCACTATTCATAAGGATGTCTTATACATAGTCCCTCAAGAGTTAAGATTCCCCAATGACATTGATGTATCCAAATTTCAATCACTCATTGGAAACCTATCTTTCAGTCATTAACTCATATTTGAATAACATTAAAAGCTTCCAATTGACCCATCAAATAATATTACTTTGTATATCAAGGATTTCATCACAAAACATAAATTGAAAAGGTTGGTTATGCACTAAGGATCTGGATTGAATGCTTTCACTTTAAAATTGATCAAACATCTTGGTTTCTCTAAAGAAACATTGGATCCAAATACCATCACCATCAAAGTGTATGATAATGTTTAAAGGTAATCAATGTGTAGTATATATCTTCCTATCATGGTTGGACATATCACATAATAAACATTTCTCCATGTCATTAATCTTGACCTATTGCAAAACATCCTCCTCAGTCAATCATAAATTCATTGTATGCAATCCATCCCATCCCATCCTCCTTTCATCAATCCATCAAATCTTTGTATTAAGACATAAAATTTATTATCCTTAGTGATCCTCAACCTTTAAAATATTTAAAATGCTGGATGGGTGTTATCATCAAACCCATTATTTTCTCATAACCTAAAATGCTTTTGAAATGTATGGATCCATAGTCTTAGAAATAACAAAACATTCAACATACATAAATATATATGACCTCCCATTTATGTGCAATACCTTATCTTATAAACCCCATTTAAAGATCATTGATAGAGGTTGTGTAGAATATGAACTCAAAGATAATTTACATGTGGTTAAAATAATAATTTACCTTCAAATTCATGGTAAGCCCAACATGAACAAGAAGATAGAACCGATCTCATCAGATTGACACAACTAATTTTTATTGACTTAAGATTTATTTAAGATGGAAAAAATTGAAATCTCTAATGAATTTAGGATATATGATTATGGCCTATAAATTTTTTTTAAAAGTGGTATCCTATAGTAAAAAAGATGTGTCAAATACAAAGTAAAAGGACCAGGTCTTCATGAACCAAGGATTTGAGAACCTATATGTGTCCACACAAATAAATAATCTTGGGGCATCAGATGAAAAACTCTTAGTGATTAGTATGAGGATATTAATGACACTTCCTTGATATCTAATAGATATTATTACAATATTGAAATAGGTTCCTCTCATATTCTCTATGAATGTATTACTACTACAAATGTTTTCAATGACATTGTTATCCTTACCATTAACCATGACTTCTAATACCTTGAAATTATTGACTTCAACCAACAAGATCAAATACCAATTGATTTATTTAAAAATGATGAACCTATTGAAGAATGCATGGTTATTTGAGATGTAATCCCATTATGGGATCAAATAATAGGTTTTGAAATCAACCTAAAACATCAACATATTTTTGAGAGAAGGAAGAGTTCCTTGGTCAAAATAGATTCAAAAATCAAAAGAAACAAAAAAATTGAATTCCCCTATTGAAAATTATTTGAGATGTTATTAGATCAAAAAAATAAAAATAAATAAAATAAAGATGTGTCTATTGGTGAAAAATTTTATAAGGAGCTAATAGATGAGGATCCTAACCTTTGCCTTATGGTTGGATAGTAATAAGGTAAATCTAAATTACTTAAAGAAACTATTGATGTCCATTTTGGAATATAAGAGGATAGTAATATCATTAAAGATGAAGCTAATCTCAGTCTTGAGTAAGATGAAATTTTGGTCTCCCTCATAAAATAATTCTTGTATATCTTTTCTTGGTCATATGTTAATATTTTTGGATTGGATCCATCCTTTAGGGTACACCACCTTATTGTACATGAATATGCTATAATAGTATATTTTAAAAAAAAACTAATAAATATACATCTTAAAGTGTCCCTTATCATTAAATAATAACTATCAAATATCTTAAATGTTGGGTTTATATGACAAATTGAATTATTTGAATATATATCAGTCATTGTTCGAATCAATAAGAAATAAATGGGTATATGAGCATGAAAAAAACTCCATGATATCAATAAGATGTGCCTAAAATATTATTTTCATTTACCTAATATTTAAATGATCATCAACTTGAAAATAAATCATAAAATGTTATCTCTCATGGATTTTTTTCAAGATATAATTAGGCTATAGAATATTTTCATGAACAAAGAAAAATTTACTACAAAAGAAGATTATTTTTTGAGAAGACACGTTCATGAGGCTATAGATATTGATAAGAATCCTTTTAATCCTAATAGGGATGACAGATGGATATTAAATGCTAATTTGAGACCTATTACATGGTTTCTAAATAATAATAATAATAATAATAATAATAATAATAATAATAATAATAATAATAATAATATTAATAATAATAATGTCCTCATCCACCTTATGCAACCTCTCTTTTTAAACCTTAAGATTGTTATTTATTGTTTATTTATTGTCTTTCTTTATCATATTATTCCTCCTGATGATAGGCCCAACATTATTGGCCTAAAACATTGAGGCTTTCTAAATTTTCAACATAGTATCATTAAATTTTTTAATATTTCCCTGCATATTATGAATTATTTAAGATATAATTAGATTAAAATCACACTTGATGATCAACATAAAATAACATTCATTACACCATGTTACCAAGTTATGCCTTTTGGATTGAAAAATGTTAGTTAAACCTATCATGTATCCATGAATATTATCTTCCATAATATGAATTTTTATATCATCAAGGATTACATAGATGAAATATTTGGTAAATCAAAAAATCAAAGTATAACATCTTACTACTTATGTAAAATTTATGAAGGATTGAGAGAATACAAGGTTAACTTGAATCCTAAAAATATGTATTTCATGTCACATAAAAGACAAATATTTGGATTTATCATTTTTGTACACATTAAATTATATCCAATAAATTAAAATCCATCACATAAGTTTATTCTCCTTGAAACCTCAAGATAATGCATAATTTATAGGTAAAAATCCAAGCAATCAAAATATTCATCTCTTAGCTTGAAAATCAGTGTCAACCATTAACACATATGTTAAAAAATAAATTATATTTCATTAGAAATAATAATATCAACATTTTTTGAGAAACTTAAAAAGTTTCTTTAAAATCAACTTTTGGTAGTTCTACCTACTCCAAGAAAACCTCCATTACTTTACATCTTTATGACACAATTTGCTTTGGGAGCCCTTTTAGATCAACATGATGATCAAATAATATAAATAATTTTTTACTATATTTCATTAAATTTGGTAGCATATATAATCAATTACACTCCAATAGATAAGGCATGTCTAGTTTTTGTTTTTCTTCTAAAAACCTATGATATTATATGCTCAACAACAAAACAAAACTCATTTCCAAAGTTGATCCTCTAAATTATCTTCTATAAAAATCATTTCTTACAATTATAATGGAAAAAGGGGTCAAGTTTCTCATTGAGTTTGACATTTAGTATGTAAATCATAAAGCTATAAAGGGATAGGTTCTTCTAGATCATTTGGTAGAAGAACTACTATCAAAAAATCAATCTTTGATCATCAAATTTCTGGATGAATCAATTTTATATTTGTATGCATCACTTAAATGTAAATTTTGCTTTAATGGATCCTTCACCACTCATGGCTCAAGGGAAGACATATTTTTCCTTACACCATATGGTGATCTCATCACCAAAGCATATATAATTGGGTTTCCATAAACCAATAACATATTTGAGTATGATGCACTCATCTCAATCCTCAAATTAGTAAAAAAATAGAACATTCAATGCTTATTGGTATATGGTGACTCTCAAATAATCATCAAACAATCCAATGTTGAGTACCAGGCCAAATATGAAAAAATCATTATGTACTAAATAATGGTTGGTAATCTAAATAAATACTTTGAGTACATCAAATTTGAAAATGTCCCTAATGAAATAAATAAATCTCTATATGCCATGGCTACCATTATTTCTCTCCTTGAGATGCAAAAGGATAACAAAAAATATCAAGATTTGGTTATATAATTAATTATTCAAGCATATGATGCTCCAAAATATGAAATGGTATGTGATATTATTGGTCCCAATTCCCCTTGGTATGATGACATTTACACTTACCTCCAAAACCACATCCTTCCTCTCTATATTTAATGTAGTCAAATAAAATCATTTTCCAATGTTCTTCCTACTTCACCCTCATTAGAAGTACCCTATATTATAGGGGCTATGATGATACCTTGTTAAGATGTTAAAATTTTGAAGAACACAACTTATCAATCAAGGAATTTCATGATGGAATATATGGAGTGCATACCACTGGCATGGTCCTTGTAAATAAACCACTTAGAATAGGATACCATTGGCATGCTTTGGAAAAATACACTTTTATTATGTCATAAAATATATTTCTTATCAGATGCATGGATACCTCATCCATGTACGTTCCCAAACATTTCATCCAATCACAAATTTGGGGCCCTTATCTACTTTTTGGATTCATATCATTGGTAAGATAAATCCCTCTTCTTATGATTCCCCAGAAAACATAATCACATCCACTATTTACTTGACCAAATGGGTATAATCCATCCACCCCACATACTTAACTAAAAAACAAATATCTAAGTTCATCCTTAAACACCTCATTTTCCATTATTGTATCCCTTCATCCATCATTATTGATAATGGTAAGTTCTCTAAAAATAAATTCAAATCCTTGTATGACCAATTTTAAATTAGTAATTAGTGGTTCATACTCTATTACCCCAAAGATAATGGCCTAGTTGAAGCGTCCAACAAAAACCTTATCAAAATCACAAAAAATATTATCAATGACATTGTTCAAGATTAACATTTTCAACTATATGAGGTAAAACCTTATTCCATTTTATTTGGAGTTGAATCTATCTTACTCATTGAGATTGAGTTACTCTATTTTTATATCTCCCCACAAGTTATAATCAATGATGATCAATGTAAAGTTATGCAACTTTATGAGTTATAAATTCTTGAGAAAAAGGCTCAATGTGCTAGATCATTTGAAAGCATATCAAAAAATATACTTATAATCTAAAACAAACAAATAAAATCTAGATAATTTTAAATCAATGACTCATCCTAAAATATAATGAAGGAAACAAAACTTAGGACCATGAAAATAAAGTAAATTTTTATCTCAATTTGTTAGGTCCCTATGTCATTATTGCCAAGTTTTGGCTAGGAGCATATAAATTGGCCACATATTATGGAAATGATATTAATGAACCCATAAAAATAACAAATATCAAGTTATTTTATAATTTAAGTATTTAATGTTTCTATAAAAAAAAAGTAACAAAAAAAGTTTTATGGCACATTTGGTAAGTACCATGATGAAAACCAATTTATGATATCATATGTAAATATTATATCTACTAGCCCCCTGCACTTGGGATTAAGCCCACTCCATTCAACCATATAGATCCTAAACCATCCTTATCATTATACCATCATTCCCACACTTATTTATTATTTTGATATTTATAAATTAGTTACATGGATCAAATCTTGAGTCAAGTTTTATAAATATCTT
>JARHVA010004509.1:637500-692500 GCA_037957365.1 Torreya grandis
TTTCCTTCAAATTAGAAATTATATGGTACACTAAATTATTCCAAAAAATATTCACACACCTATGTGCATAGTTAAAGCATGTGGGTCCACATAAAAATATGTCACTCTTTGGAAATATATAAGAAAACTATTAGTTATTTTTATTTAATTTATTTGTATTAAATCAGACTATAAAAATATAATTAATTTGATTGAGTTATTTTATGTTAATTTAGATTTTATTTAATACATAAAATTATGTAATTATTTTTATATTTGTTATAGTAACCTATATAAAAGAGTTACATAGAGGTGGTAGAGATTCTTCCCCAAAAACTCCCCCTAAAATCCAATTCCAAGAACCCTAAGAATGGATATCCATGGAGTAAACCCAAAATGATAATGCCAAAATAAGATGATGAACGATTGAGAAACATAATCCAAGCTAAAATCACTAAGAATAGATGGACTAAGAAGGTGAAAGAGGTTGAGTTTGCTAAGGTACTCATGGAGGGCTCATCCCTCTCAGAGTAATTTCTCCTTTTAATTTATGTTTGTTTTGTCCTCTACTATGATAGTTATCTATTTGTTTTGATACTTTGGTTTTTGGCTTTCAGCCCCTGGGGCTTGGTTTACTTTATTTTACTTTGCATATACTCTAGTTCTTGATCAGTATAAAACTAGTTCTTTTACCTTATCAAATGAAAAAACGTTATTTTTTATAAAAATTATATTTAAATAAAAATTATCATATCATTGTTTTATATCTAATTTTTTTTTATTATATTTTAAAAACATTTGTAAGAAATTTATTTCAGCAACCTAGAGTTTTATTTTGATAGATTAACATATTGTTTCATATTTTCTAAAATATCATATATAAATAATTGAATATAGTTAAAAATTTCATTAAAAATGGAACAACTCTAAGATATTCAAATGATTAACTTTATCAAATTTGTATTTTATATTTTTATGAAGTTGATCTCAATGTCTCAAAAAAAATTTAAAATGTATTGTATACAAACTATAGAGCACATTGTTTAACTTTTATTATGTTCAAATTAAATGTTTTTTTTAATTCATATAGTTTATAAAAGAGGTTTTAAATAATATCAAACTAGTAGGATTTATTCATATCAAAACAAAATAATAGTTCCTTCAACCAAACTTCAGGGATTTATTGCACATATGTTTATGTATTTTCAAAATTGGTATAATAGCATCAACTAATTCCAACAATTTAAATGACTTGATGATATACCTTCTTAAAGAAAAAATATTGAAATGAAATAAATTTTATTTTATATATATCCAATAAGAGTATGAATCACTTCACTGAGATGATTATAAAGCTTTTAGATAGCCTATAATATTTTACAAACAATCAGAGTTAATTTATAAATATAGTAGAGATCTATATAATTAATATATATTATATATTGATGACTCTTACAAGAAAAATATCCATATATATAATGGTAATTTTATCATCATAAATATATTTAAAAATTATTTAAATGAAGAAAATTATTTTTTTGCATGAATTATGGCCACGGTTACTATGCACAAAAGATGTCAAAAATGTAAGATAAGTAGTAAATAGATTACATTGAGTGTAAAATAAATGAACTATTTGTGATAATTGTATTAATGGTATGAAATTTTTAATATTACCACTACGTTTTTAAACTATTTTAAATTAAATATATTTTTCATTCATAATAAAAATGATAATTTTGATGTTTAAATTATTACGTGGATTTTTTTCATAAATTCAATATACTAAATGTTTCATGGATATTTGTGATATTTTTCCTAAACTTATATTTGTTATAATTTTTCCATACTAAAGGTTACATGGATATTTATGGTATTTTTATTTCACTCAAGAGGTAATAAAAAATAAAAATTGTTATAAATTTTGCATGAATGTTTGTGATATTTTTCTTTCACTTATACATAAGGAAACAAGAAATAAACTATTTTGATAGATGTGTTTCAATTTATCATGGCTAATTTTCAATAAATTAAATTAAAATAAAAATATTAAATGATAGTATTCTTTGGAAAAAAAAATTGATTAAAGAAATTTAATTTAATAACTACTTCAAAATATAATATTAATCAATGCCATGCTTTATAATCAAACATTGAATTAATTTAAAAAATTAAATTCAAGGGTATAATTTTTAAACCTAGAATTCCAATAACCTTGAAATTGGATTATGAAAACTATGATATATAATATAAAAAGCCTCTAAATTTGAATATGATAATAATAATATTTCATACTATAAATGCTGGTAAAGATAGTTTTAGGTTTTAAACTTGACTAGAATATGTTCAAGTTTAATGAAATGATGGTTTAAGGTGTATATAATACCTCAACACAAACCTCCTCAATCACTCCCTAGAGTTATGAGGTAATCATATGCTTCCAAAAATGTTATATCATGCTTATATCATTTCTAGATAAAAACAAATAAGACAATATGTCTCTCAACTTGGTTAAAAAGTTATACAAAATGTCATAAGTTTTTTCCCATAAGCTAATACTAACATGATTAGTTATCAGATATTGATCTTGTACTTACACAAGTATAAAGATGAAAAAAAATCACCAAAATGACATGCTCAATCAAGTGAAAAAAATACAAATCTAATAAATGGGTAAAGTTAAAAAATAAAATCCTAGTTCAATCTAAAAAGATTTAAAAAATGTCTAATAACCCAATTAAATGTAATGAGTAATTAAATTTTTTGAAAATAAATAAATAATCCAATCCAATAAAATTCAAATGTAATAAAATATAATTAAGAATAATAAAATTTTAATAAATACTAAAAAAATGTAATGCTAAAAAATCTCAAAATCTAATTGATAATGAAATGCATAAAAAATTTGATTTCAAATCAATTTAAACTTAAAAAATTGATACCAATAATATATTTAAAGTATGCCAATTAAGTGAAGAATTACTAGTCTCCCCAAAAATATATTGTATAATTTTTCTCTATAATACCACCAAGGGGAAGTAGGGATATAATGTATCAATGACTTATTAATATAATTATTCAATACTCTTATGAAGTGTGAAGTATGTATAAAAAATATAAGTTTACAAGACCACCACACACATAAAAGATCCAAATTTCAAAACATGTTCACCATGTCATGGAAAATTTTCATAATTTATAGCCATCATGTCACTCTAGCTTACACAACCTCATCAGCTAATGTAAAGAAAAGGACACTATATTGTAAAGGCTAAGAGAGGTAAGGAATTTTTAATAGGAAGTACATATATCCAAATAACCTAATAAATTAATTTATAAGTATAGCCAATATAAATCCTGTCAAGAAAAAAAAATTTATATTATCAATTAGATGAAGCACACTCTTACATTGAGTCTACTAGTTCTCACATGATAAAAAAATATTTCCCTATTCCTAAAGAAAATAATGGTAAAAAAATCATAATAAATAACTTTAGTATTGTAGTATGAACCAATATCATCATCCAGATGTAATTTTAAATATTGAGGATTTCAACCACTCCATGGTAGTACATGATTGGAAGAGTATTCCATGATTGCATCCCTATAAATAAATGTGCCTTCTATAATATACCTATATGAAATGGAAGGAAAATTTATTAGGTTAACATAATAATTTTCTCACATAATACCTGCAACACATAAACATGTGGTACTTCTAATTTTTCCTATAACTTAAAATTCTAACCATTATTCAAGATTCTTAATATAAGGTTGACTGAGAAGATTATAGGATCTTTATTCACGAAGCTCATGAAATCAATATGGTAAAAAATTAATTAACATAATACACATTAATCACTCAAAATTATTAGTCTAAAGTATTCATGTACAAATCTCATTTATCATATCTAATATGGTGCCCTATAAATCAACCTTCCAAAATGACTAGTCAAACCTAGAATCAATTCTCTAAGGAAATTTAAAAAAATCATATTGTAATAAATTAAACCTCACAAATATAGGGTAAATACATGACAAATGGAAAAATAAAATATAAAAGACACTCCTAAATAAGTTTCAAATTGACACAACTTTATAAGTCATTTATTCAAAAAGTGAAATGTCATGATAAAACTTATGTGACACATACATTCCTTAGCAATATATACCAAAATATGGCCATATTATTGTAACACAACTTAAGGTTATTTTTTGGTTTCAACACAAGACATGAAAATCCTTAAGGTAATTTTGATAACCCTATATTAATGCACTACATATCACATAAGTTGTATGTATTTGTGTAAAAAATAATATAAATAGAAATTATTTATGAAAACATAATATTATGTCATATAAAAAAGGTTGGTGGACATAAAATCTTATATATCACAATCAAATACATATCCTTACGATCTAGGAAATGATAAAAACATGATACAAGGACAATATCACTCTTCTATCATAATCATATTTAAGAGAGAATGATGACAAACCCATTTAAGGTTTAAATTATACTTCTATCTCCATAAGAAATTTCCCAATCGACAATACCATCTTAGTTAATAGGAAACCCACTCTAGTGGGTGCCACCATCATGGAATAATTATCATATACTAATCTAAGTTGATGAGACTCACTAAGTTAAAATATTTTTTTTACATCTATGACAAGTCAACCAAGTAATTATTTCCCACAAGTAGTAATCTAGGCTTGAACCTATTGAGTAACAAAGAACATGTTTGTCATGAGATTACCTAGCATAGAGGTTTCATATATATAAAAATTATTAAAACATGAGGCTTTAAAAACATAAATGATCTTTAAAAATGGGTCATAGCCTTAATGGGTTAATGATGAAAACATTTAGATATCAGCATTCAAACTCATTTGTATGCCTTAAGTATTAATAAAACATGTTGTAAGAGCAACTTTTTACATTTATAACAAAGTCACAACTTAATAAATTCAATTATCACATTTTCTCAATGTCAAATGCCTTATAAGGTTTTCATGTTCCTTTCTAACCATCATCAATGCTTGAATCTAATGGAAAATCATTCCATATTTGGGTTACCAATAAGGTATATATCACTAAAAATGGAGATAAATATCACTCATTAGAAATTATGAAAAAATGAGCATTATAGGTCCACAAGCATGCCTTCTTTATGGTATAACTAGGTCAATCACATATTTTTATATAATGAAACACTCATATGCACTTTGTTAGGTAGAAATAAGGAACCTATTTATGACTTTCTAAGGATTTTAGTCAATTTTATAGACTAAACTTGTGCACAAGGTACCCATATATGTATATAGTCTAATAGAGACAAAATTTATTTTACACACCCAATATTTTCACTTTTATAACATTATTTATGCTTTATCTTACTCAAGATTCTTAGTGCATTAATATCCCTAAGTTCATGCTTTAAATGGTGCACCAAGAATGGGGTGGGATTGGATCCTGGTAAATTTTTAGAGATGTTTACACATAATCTTGTAATACTATCATTATTATTAGTTGACCTCATCTGAGTCTCTAACTATCTTACATCCCCATATACTTTCAATCTAATTTTACAATATTTTATATATCCTACTATATCAGGCTGGTTGACATATTTTATTTTATACTTAGTATTTCATATACTATGTCACCCACCATGATACAATCATAAGTCAATATTCTATAATTTTTATTATATAATCCTTTATGATATCAGACTATGTCATCTAACATCTTCCAATCATATTTTCTTTATCGATACTGTTAGCATAGATTTAAAGTTTAGTTTTGGGTATTTGAGCCATATATAGGGGTCATATTTCATTCTTAAAATATATTCACATTCATACACTCTACTTGGGTTTGTAGTTATAAACCTAATTAATATTTAAGAGGGTTATAAGGCTATAATCTTATCTTGTAGGTATTTTGTTGTGGTGTCATTAAATCTCAAAAGGAAAGGTCTTTGAAACTCGTAAATAAGGATTTATAGGTCTTAATTTTACCATTTTATGTCTTCAACCCATAACATCTCTTGTAAATATCCACTTAAGATAAAGGGATAGATTCAATTATTTATAGGTCCACCTAAAGTTAAGTATTTATATCCCTATACTCTTTATTTTACTTAATCAGTAGATTACACATTATTTATTTCTTTGTGGGTGTATGTGTGTATCTTTTTTTAGGATAATATTTATATTAAATAATATGGTTTAGATATAGGGTTACTTAGGCTTTATATTTATAACCTTAAGTTTTATAGAACCCTATTTACTTGACCATTGTGCCTTACCTTATTTACAATATTTCTTTCATCATTTACTTGTATCTCTTACCCATCGTTAAGCCCTAGTGAGAGTTATATCCCATGTCAAATTATAAGGCTTTATAACCATTTATTCTTGAAATTTGAGTGTATATTAATCTTTTTTATGTCCAAAAATATTTTATGTCCCTACCTGATTATCTAAGTATAAACATAGTCTATTTGCTAACCATATTTGAGTCTTAGTCCATTGAGAGGAGGATAGTTGTAGATCATCCTATCTCATGCATATATTATGGTGAACTTGACATGAATCAAATACAAAACTTTATTAATTAATAATTTTCATGTTTTTTCTTTTAGGTTCTTAGAAACATCTTCAAAATCATCATATATATTTTAGAATGAGTGTATCGACTATATCGATATAGTTTTTTTAGTCCTAGAAAATGTATCAGCTAACCTGATAAAACTCCATGTTTATCTATAATTATATTAACTAGGATGATATCATTATTTATTATGTTGAATATATTTTATAGCCTGATATAATTTTTATTTTTAACTGTATCGGCCTACTTAGCATCATTCTGAGTTTTTATTTATTTAATTACATGTTTCATATTTTAATTTATACATGAATCTTATTTTTTACTATATTTATTTTTAACTTATTAGAACTATTTTAAGGTAGTTTTAAAACTCATGTGTTATCATTATAGGAAAATTTATCATCATTTTTACCTAATCCATGATGTGAAAGGTACTTCCCCAATATTGAATCTATTAGACAACACCATATATGTAATTTAGCTTCCATGTACCTCACATTATATTTAAATAACATAGGGTTTTGTTATTTAGCCAATAGGAATCCTTTAAACTATTTGGTTTTTTTCAACATTAAGTGGTTATCCCCAAGAATTTGATCTCAACATAATTTAAATACTAGATAATGAATCTGTGGGATGGTGGAATAATCTATAGTCAGTGTCCTTCTAGAAATTTCCACTATTTATACTTGAGAGCAATATATTTAATAATATACAAATCAAACACACCTAGTTTAGTAAAAATTTCTAATTATGTTCATTTAATAATGTTTATTTTATTGCTTTCCAAACTATATCAACCAAGCTAGTATGGTTTTGTGCTTATTACCAACTACATCGACCATAAAAACATAGTTCTAACTTTTCCTTGAACTACATCAGCTAGCCTAATACAATTTAGCTTTACCAACTTGCTTTAAATGGTATTCGCCAAATTGATACAATTTATTTTGTGACATTATTACATCAGCCAGTTTAACCCAATTTATTGACTACAATTTCATCTAGATCAATACATTTATTTTATTTAGTATCTATTAGCACCAATTATATCATCCAAATTGATATACTCTATTTTATAAACTCAATAAATAACTATATTAGGAAACATGATACATTTTGTTTTTATATAAATCGTAGTCAATGGTATTGTCCTACATGATAAAATTTATTTCCTTTGATAAACTTTATTCCACAACATGTTTTTGGTTGTCTCCACCATGTTTTTTCCTTTTATAATATTTAAGGCAAGCCTGAATCTATTCATATTCTATATGGGTTGTTATTTCATTCACACTTTATATATCATCAATGGCATTCATAATGGTGTAATTTATCTCAATATCATCATAGATATATCAAATTTATCATGGTTAAACTTAAATTAATTTTATAAATATGAAATACTAACCAAATTATCAAGAACCTTTATGATAATGTTATTTCAACTCCAAATAAGAATGGAATCCTTTACAAAATTTTCTCATCCGCCATAGTAGTTGATACAACCAACACCAATGTTTTAAATATTCTTCACAAAACCAATGTTTATAATCCTGCATCTACTACCAATCCTCCTCCACCTAAATCCAATCATAATCCCAACCCTAACTCCAATCCTCATATTCCTCACAAATCATTGGATAAATGAGTAACCAAATGACTCTGATGAAATCCTTTATTATCAATGAAACAATAAAATTGAAAAAATAAATCTTAAAATTTGTTAATCAAGATCTAAAAATCATCATGAATCAAAAAAATTATCACTACATACCTCATCCTTTTAGGTATGCCAATGACAAAATTATTCATCAACATGTAATTTAAACTAAAATGCTTCAAAATATTCAAAATGGACCTTTAGATCCTTTATTTATGTTTATTTAAATTAGAAATATTTCTCCAACCGTCACATATTATAGGAATACTAATCCTACCTTACATGTTAAATATTTTATAAATATTTATATGGAATGGGTTAAAACTAAAATTTTTATGCTATCAACTTTATAGATAAAATATTTATTGGATATATGCTTGAAATGGTGTAATAAACTTATTGGACATTCCATTACATAACTATAATACTCAAAATAAAATCTAACATATCAAACTTATTGAAAAATATAATTAGTAACTTCATTAAGGATAAGAAAATTCCTAATGAAACTACCCATGTATTCATCAAATAATGGGAATCATTATTGCATAAAGTGAACCATAACATGAGTGATGAAAATATCTTCAATGTTTTCTTTATCATTCTTAAATCCCTATTCAATACAAAGTTAGGATCTTATCCCCTCAAAATTTAGAAAAGCACTTAGACTAAGAAAAAATATAATATTTACTTGTGACTTAATATGAACCATATAAAAACACAAAAAAATAATCTTTTAAAACCTCAATCAATGCAATAGATACTAACTAATTTCAAAATAATCCTCCCTAATCCAAACCAGGAGCATCTAAATTCATAATCAAAATCCTCTCATCCTTCCCTTAAGTATGAAAAAAACTTAAAAAGTTATTATCTCCATCCAAACCATATGTATACTCTTCTTCCACCATCCCACACAACCATGTTATGATCCTAAAAATTCATGTCAGTTCCATGTAGATATAGTTCACTCTCATGAGACATGTCATGCACTCCAAAGACATGTGACAAATACCATCTTGGGATAAAATTTAATCATGACCTCAATACCAAATAAATTTGTAAATAATACCTAAAAACCTCTAAAATAGATTTTTATCATTCTAAATATATGAATAAAAAATATCAAAAAACATTTCAACTATCTAATCCTAATAAACAACATTCATACTAATTTTCTTGTGTTATTGATGTTGACTATGATCACTTTTACACTAACTCCCAATTTTTGAATACATAAAAGTTTAACTAGAATCATAAGCCTACTCATAAAGATCATATCACTAAGCTTAAGAAGCCTTCACCTAAAGAATTTTTTTTTTAAGACACTAATACCACAACTATGTCTTCTTTTGATTCAACACCTAGTGATGAGATTTATCCACAATTGGAGGCTCAACCTAGTATGTCCAATCCTTCTACTAACCTAAATATTAAACTAACTATCACAAATAAATAAAAATATCATTATGGTTCTAATCCAAAATGACAATGGAACTTCTTATATGAACTTAATTTTATACCTTGTAAAAATAACTTAAGGTAGCTCATTAGAGCATCAACCTATCATCAAAAAGTTTTCAATAAAAAATTATAATATATATAAGAATTCCTATATATCAAAATTATACAACATCCCTAAATTTATGAAGTTCTCACACCCATATAAGACCATACTATTAAAATAATATTTCATACTTCTTCGTCCATGAACAATTTCATAAAGTTTCCCCTAATAGATATGATTAATTATGAAATCATTTTTCAAGATAATGAAACACCTCTCTCATTTAAGATTGAGATAAAAAATAATCTCATAAGGAATGTTTTGGTGGATGAAGTTTTGGTAATTAATTTTAATCCCATTTGGTTAATCTAAAAACCTAGGTATTCAAAAGATGATCTTAAAAAAATCTAGTTCACATGTGTTAAATCTGATAAAAGTAATCAAAGGCCTCCTAGTTGTATTTTAATTCCCTTACCATTTGGTCTAAAATATTAATCACCCAGATTATGTATTTAAATCTTCCATTATCATATACTCTTATTTAATTTCATCCTTGTACTCATCGCATGAGAGCCATTTTATCTTATGATAACTAGTACATTAAGCTCAACTATGATGAAAATGTTATAAACATGAAGCTGATCACAACCCAAGGGGTCTCAAACTACCCTATCCTAAAATAGAATATCACATCCTAACCATTCCTCATAAGTATAGTCATCATCTTTTTAAGTTTTCAATAAGCATCCTAATTTGAAAGTCACTCTTGCCAATTCGAATGATGAAAAACCCGAAAAACTATAAATAATTTTCAAACCACTATATTGACTCCTTACATAATATAATATATTAATTCATATATCTTACCTTGATATAAGATAATTTCATTTATTGATGATTATACTAAATCCCACCTCCTTAAAATTTCCATAAATCTTCCTATATAGAATATGATTTCATTTTTAATGATCATTTAGTGGCAAAGCTTATTTAGGACCCTTTATCATTTTTGCCTTGGAATTTTAGTAAAATTGGTGAATTCTCCAAGGATAATTCCAATGATATTTCTTAACAAATTACACATTATTTTAACATCTCTCCATCATATAATGATGATTACATATTTTCCCAATCCCATTCATAGAACTTGGATGTAATTTTATTAAAATAAAACCTTTGGTAAAATTCATGCCTTCAATTTATATGTCCATTTATTTCATATTTTTTATGATTTTATAGATTTTGATAATGAACTATAACCTCAAGGCTATGTTCATCCTAGAAACCCACTATTATAAAGCACTCCACATGTTTTCTAGTTGCTTTTTTATCCTCCCAACAATTTTGACTACATCAACCAATCTGATATAATTAAAAATTATTTTTCCTTGGATAATTTTCTCAAACAACCTAATATAGTTTAACATATTTTCTAGTTTTACAATTGTATCAGCCAACCTAATATAATTCAAACTAAAGCTCACAACTACACCAACCAATAATTATAGAGTGTTGATATAGTTCCATTAACATACACATATTCTTACAACTATATTAGTCAACTTAATATATTCAATATCACTACTATCTCAACTAATTGTACTGACTATTTTGATACATTTTATCCATGTTCATTTTTAAAAGACTATATTAGTGAGGCCCATATTGTAAATCAAAATTCAGCCTTTTCAACTCTAGATCTAAATATTACCTTAGATGTGAGAACCACTACTATAAGACAAATTGACTCATAATTTGATGGAAAATGTAATAAGATTTTTGATATTTATGGATTTATTCAATATTATATCCCATTAAGTATGCATTGTAGTGATGAAACCATTTTAGAATTACTTCACTCCAAAGATCCTCAAATTCCATGCCAACATCAAAATCTAGGCTAATTTAATAAAACTAATCCATGCTTTAGTAATTTCATTGGTAGGGTTGATCCTAAGACAAAACCTATTTATAATATTCCTAATGCAACATATAATTTTAAACACTAAAATGTAATTCTTATTAAATAAACTCAAGAAGTCAACTTCAGTACAACTTCGAATCCCAAATCCATCCTTATATCTAAAGATATTCACCCTAAAGATAAGGATAATGAAAAACTATTTATATAAACATATCATGAAATATTTTATTATTCATATGATGATATTATATGTATATACCCTATCATAGTTTCTCATAACATAATAAATATCCAAATGCAAAACCAATGCGTATAAAAAGAAACAAATTTTTCCTCCTAAGATTTCTAATTACTATCACAAATAATTCATTAAAAATATAGATTCTAAGTGTATCCAACCTAAATATTAATTTGAATGGATCTCCACCATAGTACTTGATCATAATAAATTCACTATGGTCATCCACATTTGTATTGAATTTCTTAATCTTAACCTAGCATGCACTAAATATTTTTTACCTCTAGCTTAAATAGATCTATTTTTGATTTCATAGTTAACTATGATATACTTCACCTCATGTATGTATTTTCAAGATGAAATTATATTCATATTTGCCCTAAAGATTAATATAAGACTACATTTACTACTGATTTGGGACCATACTGTTAAGATGCCTTTCATCTTTAAAAACATTGGTGTAACTTACAAACATGTAATGTCCCACATTTTTCATGATCATATACATAAATGAAAAAACATGTCTCGATGACATTATATAAAAATCTAATCATTGTGAAAATAAAATTCATGACCTCTCTATAATCTTTAAACACCTGATCAAATATAAAGTTAAGTTTAAACCTCATAAGTCTATTTTTGATATTACCTCAATTTGTTTTTAAGGATTCTTTATATCAATATGATGGATTCATTGTCGATACTTATAAGATAAATATTATTCTTAACATTATTATACCTCAATCCATCCTCAACATCTACACTTATCTTTGGAAACTTATGGAAATCTTTAGATTTGTTTCCAAGTTATATTATTGAACATATTTGGTAAAATACCTTATCCATAAAGGTGTTTTACTTGAAAAAAACAATTCTTTTTAGGAATAATTTGATAATATGAATAAATATTTACATCTTCCTCTTACTTTATTATCACATTAAAATAATCACCCACTCATCTTGTACACATAATCTACCCCCATCTCAATCAAGGTAATGATTGCATAAAAATACAAGTCCAACAAAGAATAAGATTTTTAATACATTAATCTCACTTTAGTAGATTATAAAACCTACTATAAAAAGGGGAGTGAAACTACCTTTTAATCTATTTTTACAACAAAAATATTTGGTACTGCGTTATTTATTAGACTACGCATGTCATAGTCCATTCCAACCCTAATTTCCATTTTTGATCTAAACCTTTATTTCTTAGAGATTGAATAAACAAATGGATGGTACTCTTGATGTAATTTGACCTTAGGATTTAAAAAAATAATAATAAATTCCAAGTGATTGTTGATAAAATTGATGCCACATATATACCATCTCAATTACATATTTAGGATACTCTTTCAAATGAGGACGTCTTCTTGATCAAAGGCATTGATCATGTTATTTACCTTGAGATTGATTCCAAAATTTCATGTTTGATCTCAATTCTCAATTCCTTAAAAAAACTTATTTTTTTTAATTTTTAAGTATAAACCATCTATGAAAGTTTATTTACAAAAACTACTTATGGTCACCATCAATTTGCATAAAGATACTTAGACTGTACACTTTTATGGACTCAAGTGCCTTTAAGGGTTTGGGATAAGATATGTCCTAGCCTACCATTACATAAAAATATTTACTATATATTTTAGATTTAGTTTCAATATTATTGAAAAATGGTTGATTACAAATCTCTCATCCTTAGGATGGAAGTAACCATCGATTTAGACATTTCCTACCTACACATTTTAGTTGATTCATAACTTATATGTCACGAGATTAGTGGTTCTTGTAAAAACAAATTTGAAAAACGTATATCATATCATCAAATCAAATATAATACTTTTAAATATTTTTAAATTTTTACCATTTATTTAATTCCAATAGAGAAAAATGTTATATCTCATTATATTACTTATTTATTTTCTATCTTTCATCCTCATCAAGCACTGTATGACTTGAAGTTTGACATCCACATGATGAAATTTCCATATACCTTACCACCAAGGTAATATTATCTTATTTTCCACATCAAAACTATCACCATTAAAAAAATATTGTGGTATAAATATATTATTTAATTTATTTAACATCATACTTATCTTCTTGAAGGTGATTCTCGTGAAAACATTAGTCTCGAAAATAAATCATGTAATTTGATTATTATACATAATATCATTTACTATAATAATGTCTAAGTCACCTTAATCTATTATGTTACTAAAAAATAATTCCCTTACCTTATTGATAAAGTTTGTGTATTATTTTTAGTATCCATTTTAGTGGATATGCTATAACCAACAAATGATTATGTATGGGATACTATTGCCCTACACTTGAAAAGTGTGCCATCACATTTGTGAATACATTTAATCCTTTTCAAATCCATGATGATACTATTAATTTTCCTTAACTGAGATCTAAACCCTTGAATCTTGCCCCCATTATCATTTTAAAATTATCTTGATCACAAGATGGCCATGTCTTCATTATTACCTCCACTAATTACTTTACCAACTAGGTAGAAGTTATGCCACTTATTAATTTTATTAACATCACTATCTCCAAATTTATCATTAACTATATCATATGTAATTTTTAAATTCCTCACACCATAATATTTGATAATAGTGGGAATTTCAAAAATAAATACATGAAGTAGGTTTGTGAAAAATTAAAAATGTTGCACAAAATTTCCAAAATTTATAACCCTTAGAGTAATGGGAAATAAGAAGCCACCAAAAAAATGTTAATAGAATTTTAAAAATGATTATTTGGATTCTCATTTATATTTTCATTTCAATTTATATCCTAAACTTTGGGATTATCACACCAATATTCATACTGCCACCATGGTAATTCAACTATCACTAGATTACAAGTCCAAGGTGTATACACATAATATTTTCAAACTTTATCAATTATTGTTGCTTTTTATATTGTAAAAACCCATCGAGTCTCAATTTCTCTAAGTGCATACCTTAATGAGTGCCTTGAGAAATGGGTGGGTAGATCATTGGTACTTTGCATGATTATTATCCCTTACTACCACTTTTTATCTACACAACCATCTCCTAAAAACATTATTTTAAGCTTTGCCTCCTCTTTACACCCTCTTCTAGTCACTTTCCACTTTCATTAGCATTTTCCCTAGCCTAAAACCTTTTCAATGGTTTACTCACATTTTTAGCCCATCAACCTTGTACTCTAATTGATAAAACTTATTTAGGTTCTAGGTTGGACCCTGGTCGACCTAAACTTAGACCTAATTTGTTTTTGTCAATAATAATACAAGGTTGATTGGGTTGACCTTATCAGCCTAAAATTTTAGAAAGGACTATGGTTATATCCACCTATATAAACACATCTATTTTTTCATTTCTAAGAGAAGAGAAGAAGAAGAGTAATATATTTCACATCTACTTATCCATCATTCTACTCAAGAATCATATATTAGGGTTTCATAATTTCTTTAGAGATAAGGATCTTGTCTTGTGGAGAAATCTTTTGGATGTATAGATAGGTTATGTAGCATAGAGCTAATTTATCCTTACAATCTTTGCATACCATAATAAACTCTTGTGAATAACCTTGGCCAATGAAGATATTGAGTCTCAGTAGGTTCATCTTCAAAGCTAAGTATTCCTAACTTTGTTCCTCAAGTAGATAGATATGCATTTTTTATTTTCTCCCATGCATTAAGATTTTGCATACATTGACACCAATACATGTCCTCTATGAATGTTTAATTTTCATGTTTATTACCCCCACTTTATGGCACAAGATTTGGTGATAATTATATTAAATTTTAATTTACTTTTTGTTAGTTTATTGAATATGAAAACATATGACCTAGTTAGGTTTATTACATAGTTGTGCTTTACTAGAGGCTTTGAAACCCTCCCTAGTGAATTTATTGAGTTTAAGATATCCCTTGGATAGGTCTAGTATATCCATCTTAGTCATGACCTTAAATATCTAATTTATTCATAATCATAAGTGTAAATAGGATTTATCTTGTTTGAGCTAGGATTGATTTATAGATTTGTTGCATTTACCATTGCATACATTCTAGTAAACCCTACATGAATATAACCCTTACAAGGTTTTTTTTTCACTATCATTTTTACCATTTTATTATATTTTCCATATTTGAAATACTATATTTAACTAGTTAGTATAGTTCTATCTTTTTGTGCACATGTTTAACACATAATTGCTTCAAAATGATTCTATTCTATATATGCATGTCTTCATCATCTATAGGTTACTGGAGTGAATAAGTCGACATATTACTCTTCTATAATTATAGATTAGCATACATTATTAAATAATTCAAAATTATCTTCTAATTATTTTTTCTAGCATATAGGTGAAAAACACTATCAAACAGGTTGACTTTGTTCCATATTTTTCTTCATCATATAGAGTTTTACAAAACTTGGTCAAGCTAGTCAACTTAGTTTACATAAATTGAAAGTAGAAAATAAGGTATTACATCATAAAATTCTTAATATTAATCACCTTAAATCCCAACAAGCTTCATTTCTTTCCTCTTTCTATCATTTCAATATTTATTTTTATTTTTTTTCACAAGTTATTAGTCTTAAAAAATGCAACCCTATAACTAAGCAGGTCAACTTTATCAATCTAATTATGTAGCTTGTCTTGTATTCGAGAGACATAGTTGAACTATTTGAATATAATATTAAATTCCTTGATTATACATAAAATTAGCAACCCAAATGAATCTATTATATACTATTTACATAAAGTGTCACCTAAACCAACTCTATACTATTCTTAATTAAGGAATTAACAACTATTTGCTAGTAAATAATTCACATTTCCTCTTTAGTTGTTTACATGCTTAGACTAACACACATAGTCTAAGTAGGTGGTTTTTAAAATTTACATTTTACTTAAACCATTTTAATATTTTTCACACTCTACCAAATAAATTAACATTCAAAATGTATTTAAACATTTGTCTTCCCAAATCTTACCTATTTGCATTTCATCACCAAGGAGGAAACCAACCTAGTTTTATGGACAAGAATAAATACATGGTTAATGGTATATATTGTCAATGAATCTAACACCCTTATCTATAAAATGTTGTGAAATAAAGGGGTAGGCCCCAATACCAAGCTAGTACCATTGCCAACGTAGATCCCTTTTAGCCCAAACATCCTAAAACCATCCATAGAGTACCTTCTAGTTCCCCATTTTAGCCAACTCTTCTAGCACATTTAAATCAAAATTTTCTAATAATCTAATAATAGTTAGGGTGACCACTTAGTTATCATTTAATTTTTAGTTGATTGATTTCTCTCTTATCATTACATGTATTATAAAAACCTGTATTAATCAACATTGGTGTAAGGTTTTATGTTGTGTGTCCCAATTAGATCAATCATATTGATCGAATTATTTGTGTGATTTATTTCATTCTTACTTTAATTATATTGAAAATGTTTCTCCCATATTTCATAACACTATTATCCTAGTTGATACAGTCTCCCATATATTATGTTTCACCTTCCTACTTTTAGTACATAGTTGACTTACATGACTATGTCTATCATCTTTATCTTATATCCTTTGTCAAACTCTACATAGTCAACCCATATGAATATTTACTCTTATTATCCTATGGTTTAACATTAATATATTGATCCAGTTGAATCTATATCTATAGGCCAACCCTATTGGCCAATCTTGTTTTTTTGTTTGGCCAACTCAGTTCTCTATTTAGCCAAATCTATCCCTAATTATCATACTTCATTCCTAAATTTTATTTATCTCAGATGACATCATGAAATACCCTATAAAAATCTTCTTGGACAAGCTAAATCCATTTAGACACTATATGTGGTGTTATTTTATTCTTATCTTTTATTCCTCTTGTTAAGTGTATCTCGCTATACCCATCCACATATTACTTTAGACTTTAAGGCATATTTTAATGCCCACCCATATGTTACTTCAGCCTTTGGGGTATCTTATGATGCCCATCCATATATCTAATTATTCATTGGGGAATATTATGATGACTACTTTTAATCTACATTACATGATACCAAAATAATTGAACTTCAATAAACATTCTGAGACACATAGGCTTGTCTCTCACATGCTCATCCTTGATATAGACATTAGCATCAATCTTCCCCTTCCTATCATATTTTATATATACTATCCTTCTAACATAGTTTTTAGGATATTTACATAGGTCTCACCCTCTAGAGTAGTTTTCTCTTTTCATAAACCTTAGTCCTTCATTTTGTTCCTTTGGTTTCCTATTTCATCATGCCTTGCATTGTAAAACCACTATTAGGACCTAATCTTCCTCATGATCTCATTTTATCCTCATTATTTTCTTACTTTCCAATGCTTTTATCACCCTCATGGGTTTCTATTTTATGAGCTTTAGTGTAAGAACATGGATAGGACTTGCACTTCCTCACAAATACCATATTTTTCATTACCATTTTACATGCATTGTGTACCCTCATTGGTATATTTTTTATGAGTTACCTGGACATGACCTTCCTTATGAAATTACCAAATTTCATTCAATATTTAGTTGAAATTTTGAGTTAAATAAAATTTAATTGTATACTTACATCAAAAATAACCAAAATGTCAATCCACTAATTAAGATCTAGAGCCATTAGGATAAAATTAAAATAGATGAATGAACTTTAAAACTCTAATCCTAAAGCTAATTACTCCAAAATAAGACTGAACACTAAAAATACAAAAGGATTTGGTTTGAGATTACCTTAGACTCAAATTTTTAGCATTATGGTAGCTTTATTCATTGACTTGGATGGACTAGTTGATCATGTGAACATGAACACTCTATGGATTCAATGGTTTCTTGTTATTAGATCATGAATATTATAGTTAGTTATTGATTGGAATATATTCATGGATTTTCTAGTTGGATTCAATGTAGGAATGGTTTTTTTTATATATAAGAGAGAGGGAGGATCGATGGCTATATTTAAAAATTGGGTGGTTGAGATATGTGGTGGAAGATTATCCATGATGATTCTAGAAGAGATAAGGTTCTAGAGGTGAAACACTGTAGAATATTTTTGGGAGGTTTAATCATGATTACGGATGGATTAGATAGGTTATTAGAGGATTCCAGAGAATCTATGGGAAAGATTAGAGGAAAGCCTAGGAGTAGGCTTAGTAGGTGGGTAGGTAGGCCTTGGGAATTTTAAATTCCCAAATAATGGATAAGTGTGGTTATGATAAGATAATTTGTATTTAATATAATTAATAGATTGAGGGGTTATTAATAATTTTATTGAATGAATAAATGAAGGGGGTATTAGACAAATCAACTAGGATTAGAATAAAGGGGATAAATCAGTGGGATTAATTAGAATAATTAGGGCAAGAATAATTTAGTATATATTTTTTCCCCTCTTTTAAATGGAATTACAAGTGTATGAATTATAATTAGTAATGGTATTTAAAAAAAAAAAAAAATCATGGATTAATGTTAGTGGATGATATTAGGGGAAATGATGTTAGTGACTATGATGCTCCCTTAAGGGGACATGCGGGGAAGAATGAGATAGATGGCCACTCAAAAGATGAAATGATGGGTGAGATGTGATAAATAGACAAGGGGATGGAAGTCTTATATGTATGATAGATAATGAACAAAATAACCTCAACTTGAGTAATGAGCTACAATAAATTATGATCCTATCAAAGACATATGCAAAGGGAGTAGAAATGATGATGAGGATGAGAAGATAAGGAGATGAAAGATTTAAATATATCCCAAGAAAGGATGCATGAAATGAAGAGATATATGAATGGATAATAAAATTATATGATAAGATTAATTATGAGTGTACCTTAATGCTAAAATAGATTTATATGATGAAGGTGATGATAGAGAAGAAATGATATGATCGAGAAACCAAAAGATAAATGAGAATAATTAGACTCCATTGTTCAAATAAAGGTTATGAATAATGAAAGTTATGAGGGACCCAAGTGATAAAATCATGGATATGTGATGAAAAAGGATTAATAAAGAGGTGAGAGTGGGAAATCTAACCTTAGACACATTAGGTGACTAAGTGTTACCTACGTAGTCTAATAAGACCTCAGGTCTATGTAGTTTAGATTAAATGATAAATGATGAAAGAGATATGAGGATGATGATGATGATGATGATGGATGATAGACATCTTATTGGTTAAATATAGTATGTTACTTAGATTAATATGAATGATTTTTGAGATGATATGTTAGATGTTGATGACTAGAGAGATGATAAAAAAATTCTTGATTAGATATTAGACTAATGTTTTGGGATAATCAACTTAATGATGGGATAAAGATGATGAGTATATGATCAAGCCATCATTATTGTAATAAGGATTATCATATTATAATAAATATAATATATATGGAACTTATTAGTATTACCCATTATATAAGTATGACCAAGAGGAAATTATGCCAAGGTGTGTCAGCAAATAGCAAACTCTACATCATCAAGGGAACTTTTAAGCATTATTATAGCTTTGGTGACCTCATAACATCCTCATTCATTTCCCAATATAAAAAAATATCAATGATGAAATAAAAACTCAAAATATAAATAAAATCAAATATTCACATGATAAAAGACATGAAAATAGGTCAAATAATAAATAGTAGACAAGTAACAGACACAAGTATCTACATATAATGTCATAATGTATTGTCTAATGATGGGATGAGTGATTGGGTGATGATATAAACTAAGATGATTAGGATGTGATTATGGACTTAGGATAGACTTGGATTTTTAATATACTTGGATTTGGATAGGGTGATCATGATTAGGATTAGGCCTTAGGTAAGGATGTGGATGTGGATGTGGATTTTGAGCTGGGGGGACTTAGATGAGGATAGTTAATTAGAATTAGTTAGGTGATAGTAAGGTGGAATTTTAGGTGGGTTACAAAAATAATTTATGAGGTTTAGGACTTAGGGTTAGGGTAAATAGGATTAGGAAAATGTGAATTAGGGATTAGGGGAATGAGTGGAGGGAGGATTTGGATGACAAGTTGTTTAAGGTAGTAAGTTGATTAAGTAGTATAGGTTAAACGTGAATGTGTGATTGCATGGGTGTAATGATAAGATGTATGATTGGTTCATTGGGACTTAAGAGTGATGGAATATCTATTACATTGGGCCCAATTACTTTGCAAGATACACTTATTGACCCTAGAGGATTATGGTGTGTTGGATATGGTGGGATTATACTATGTTGTGATCATGCCCATGGTGAGGATTGATTGAGCTCTGATTATAACTTTATTAGAGATATGACACTCAAATATGAGAATATTCCACTTTGTTATGGGAGATATGATGCTAACCTTAGAGGATGTGTACTATATTTTTTGACTACTAATGATAGGTTAGAAGATCTATTGGAGATCACACACACTCAATGTGATAGCAAAGATATTAGTGGAAGACTATGGATTAGTGTGTGGGATGCATGCGTCGATATTGATAGGTGTCTAAGGGAGATTACCATTAATAGATTGAAACTAGTAGTGATGTCTCTTATGACCAACATACTATTGTTAGATAAGAGTATATAGTGTTTTCACTAAGGATTTTGGGATGTAGTATCAAATATGGTGTAGGACTTTAAAGTATTTATGTGGGGTTTAGTAGTTTTATCTCATTTATATTTAGAGTTACATATGAGATCATATAGAGGAGTTATGATCCTATGTCCTTCACTATTTCTATAAATATAGAGTTGAGATCACATAGAGATAGAACATCCCTTAACCACTCATCCAGTTAGACAACCACATGAGCTAATTATATTTGGTTGGTATATCCTGCTAGGGATACAAAGAGGACATACAAGGGAGATGAGATATTATAGGTAAGCATTGGAGGGATTATGATAAGATCACATTACCTAGATGCTTTATAGGGGGATTTAGTTTGGATGGGAGGAGGAGGTAGAAGTTATCCAATATATATTAATAGAGTGCTACCTCATAGGCTATAGAGATTATATCATTGAGTGTTATAGATTGGATCAGGTGTAGAGATAGTCTAGGCTGCCTCAAGATATTCTAGGGGAGGAGAAATTATTTTCATAAAGTGATCAAGAGAGGTTATAGTGGGGATATTGGTGGATAGAGCCTTAACATGTGAATATTATGATAGTATTACTCCTATAGAATGGGATTTTTAGACCCCTATCCTAGATATTAGGGTGAAATCAACCTATACCACATGGTAGACATAGAGGCCACTAATGAGGTTATTTAGATGCAGAGCTAGAGGGGGGTTGTGAGGAGATTATTATAGACATAAGTGAGGCTATGGAGGTGGTGAGAGAAGATAAGATAGGTCCTAGCCTATGATTAATAGGATGGATATGGGGTTATAATGGTATATATGTATATGGGGGGATCATGGAGGCTCTAATGGAGGTTAGGTAGTGGCTATGACTCAGGATGGAGGGAGTTGGGCATAGGCTAGTGCTAGTGGGGCATAGGTTGGTGCTAATAGGGGTGGAAATGAGTCAAGGCCATCCTATCCTCCTTTTATAGAGGATGAGAGGTCATTTATAGAGTAACTCAATACTAAGGTATAGGCACATGTCTTTAATATTGTAGGTATTACTATAGAGAGAGACCAAGTCTGAGCCTAGTTATAGGGGTAGATAACACAAAGTGATGGCTAACTAGCTAATGCATAGTGGTGGATTAAAGGATTGCATGTACAATTGACCTCTCTAAAATCCCAAATAGTGATGCTATAGAGTGATATTTGGAGTTGTGATGCACATATTATAAGTTTATAGGCTTAGATTAGATAGATGTAGGTTTAAATGAGAGATCTAATGGGAGAGGTACAAGTGTCTAAAAGGGCTAAGGAAAAGGCAATTGGGGCCATGATAGTAGGTGGGATGGATGGGGTGATACAAAAAATCATGAAACTAACATGTGAGGGACAATATTTTAGACTTTTATGAGGCATCAATGTCAGTTACTCAGGCTTTAACCACTTTTATATCTATCTATTCATGGTCAATACATCAGCATCCTCAGGGACCATCAAACCATAGTCAAGATTTATGAGACTATGCATTGGATTTTTGTATATTGTAACACATTGATGCCAACAGGTCCTATATTTTCTATCTATATATTTTTACATGGACTTCATGTGGACTTTCTTGACTATTATATATGATGATGATTCTGATATTTTGATGTTATATATGTTATGAATTATGATTTGGGATAATCAACTTAATGATGGGATAAGGATGATGAGTATATGATCAAGCCATCATTATTGTAATAAGGATTATCATATTCTAAGAAATACCATATATATGGAACTTATTAGTATTCCCCATTATATAAGTATGACCAAGAGGAAATTATGACAAAGTGTGTGGGAAAATAGCAAACTCTACATCATCAAGGTAACTTATAAGCATTATTATAGCTTTGGTGACCTCATAGCATCCTCATTCATTTCCCAATATAAAAAAAGATTAATGATGCAATACAAACTCAAAATATAAATACAAGGAAATATTCACAATAAATAGTAGACAAGTAACACACACAAGTACCTACATATAATGTCATAATGTCTTGTCTAATGATGGGATGAGTGATTGGGTGATGATCTGAACTAAGATGATCAAGATGTGATTATGGACTTAGGATAGACTTCGATTTTTAATATACTTGGATTTGGATAGGGTGATCATGATTGGGATTAGGACTTGGGTAAGGATGTGGATGTGGATGTGGATTTTGAGCTAGGGGGACTTAGATGAGGATAGTTAATTAGATTTAGTTAGGTGATAGTAAGGTGGAAGTGTAGGTGGGTTACAAAAATAATTTATGAGGTTTAGGACATAGGGTTAGGGTTAGGGTTAGTGTTAGGGTTAGGTTTAAGGTAAATAGGATTAGGAAAATATGAATTAGGGATTAGGGGAATGAGTGGAGGGAGGATTTGGATGACAAGTTGTTTAAGTTAGTAAGGTGATTAGGTAGTATAGGTTAAATGTGAATGTGTGATTGGATGGGTTTAGTGATAGGATGTATGATTGGTTCATGAGGACTTAAGAGAGTGATGGAATATCTATTACAGTGGGCCCAATTACTTTACAAGATACACTTATTGACCCTAGAGGATTATGGTGTGTTGGATATGGTGGGATTATACTATGTTGTGATCATGCCCATGGTGAGGATTGATTGAGCTCTGATTATAACTTTATTGGAGATATGATAGTCAAATATGAGAATCTTCCATTTTGTTATGGGAGATATGATGGTAACCTTAGAGGATGTTTAATATATTTTTTTGCTACTAATGATAGGGTAGAGGATCTATTAAAGATCACACACACTCAGTGTGATAGTAAAGATATTAGTGGAAGACTATGGATTGGTGTGTAGGATGCATGGGTGGATATTGATAGGTGTCTAAGGGAGAGTACCATTAATAGATTGACACTGGTAGTGATGTCTCTTGTGACCAACATAGTCTTGTTAGATAAGAGTAGATAGTGGTTTCACTTAGGGATTGGGGATTTAGTATCAGATATGGTGTAGGACTTTAGAGTATTTATGTGGGGTTTAGTAGTTTTAGCTCATTTATATTTAGAGTTACATATGAGATCATATAGAGGAGTTATGATCCTAGGTCCTTCACTATTTCTATAAATATAGAGTTGAGATCACATAGCAATAGAACATCCCTTACCCACTTATCCAGTTAGACAACCACATGAGCTAATTATATATGGTTGGTATATCCTGCTAGGGATACAAAGAGGACATACAAGGGAGATGAGATATTATAGGTAGGCATTGGATGGATTATGATAAGATCACATTACCTAGATGTTTTATAGGGGGCTTTAGTTTGGATGGGAGGAGGAGGTAGAAGTTATCCAATATATATTGATAGAGTGCTACCTCATAAGCTATAGAGATTATATCATTGACTATTATAGATTGCATCAGGTGTAGAGATAGTTTGGGCTGCATTAAGATATTCTAGGGGAGGAGAAATTATTTTCATAAAGTGATCAAGAGAGGTTATAGTGGGGGATATTGGTGGATATAGCCTTAGCATGTGAATATTATGATAGTATTACTCCTATTGAATGGGATTTTTAGACCCATATCCTATATCTTAGGTTGAAATCAACCTATACCACATGGTAGACATAGAGGCCACTAATGAGGTTATTTAGATGTAGAGCTAGAGTGGGGTTGTGAGAAGATTATTATAGACATAGGTGAGGCTATAGAGGTGGTGAGAGAGGATAAGATAGGTCCTAGCCTATGATTAATAGGATGGATATGGGGTTAAAATGGTATATGTGTATATGGGGGGATCATGGAGGCCCTAATGGAGGTTAGGTAGTGGCTATGACTCACAATGGAGGGATTTGGGCATAGGCTATTGCTAGTGGGGCATAGGTTGGTGCTAACAGGGGTGGAAATGAATCAAGGCCATCCTATCCTCCTTTTATAGAGGATGAGAGGTCATTTATAAAGGAACTCAATATTGAGGTATAGGCACATGTCTTTAATATTGTAGGTATTACTATAGGGAGAGACCAAGTCTGAGCCTAGTTATAGGGGCAGATAACACAAAGTGATGGCTAACTAGCTAATGCATAGTGGTGGATTAAAGGATTACATGTATATCTAACCTCTCTAAAATCCTAAATACTGATGTTATAGAGTCATATTTGGAGTTGTGATGCACATATTATAAGTTTATAGGCTTGGATTAGATAGATGCAGGTTTAAATGAGAGATCTAATGGGAGAGGTACAAGTGTCTAAAAGGGATAAGGAGAAGGCAACTGGGGCCATGATAGTAGGTGGGATGTATGGGGTGATGCAAAAAATCATGAAACTAACATGTGAGGGACAATATTTTAGACTTTTATGAGGCATCCGTGTCAATTAATCAGTGTTTAACCACTTTTATATCTATCTATTCATGGTCAATACATCAACATCCTAAGGGACCATCAGACCATAAGCAAGATTTATGAGACTATGTATTGGATTTTTGTATATTGTAACACATTGATGCCCACATGGCCTATATTTTCTATCTATATATTTTTACATGCATTCCATGTGGACTTTCTTGACTATTATATATGATGATGATTCTGATATTTTGATGTTATATATGTTATGAATTATGAATTTGTGATTATTATACATGTGTGATTGATGTAGTATAATGATTATGTTTTGTTTAGTTGATGTGATTATATACTTATGATGTTATATGATTGGTTAGTTAGAAATTGATTTTTATGTGTGTATGCATGTGATTATAGGATGATGATGTGATGGACATATGATTTTTGTTATGTGATGATGTTATATTGATTAATGTTTAGATTTATGTGATGTTATGTGATATTAATGGGATTTTTTGATTTTAAAATGTTAAAATGAGATGGTTATGTTGTATGAAAAATGTTATGGAATACATTGATCAATATAATAATAAAGGTAATCCATTTTTTAATTTCATTTCTCACAAATTATGGTTGGGTAACAATCCTCCTATGCCAAGGAGGTGGGTGGGGATGGGGTAATGAGTTAGGATGATTAGGTTGGATAGTGATTGGATCAGGGGGGATGTGATGGTTGGAAATGTGTTGAAGCCATGAATTATGTAGGCAATCTAGTTTAATATTACATGTGTGAGTAAAATGTTTGCCACTAACATGGTACTTGTCAAGGGAACATTAAAATCAAAGTATGTGGGGAACTCTATTTTAAGTTAATTGCCCAATTTGAGTTTGGGTAGTCACATATACCATCATTTTTACCAATAAGTAAAAAGGATAAAATATGAAAATATAACAAGATAATTGAAGAAATCAAGATAATTTAACTAATTATAACAAATATGTAAAAGACTTAATGACTGATTAAGAAACAAAATAGACATATATATAAAATACAAAACAAGATAAAATAGACTAAGGTAATGGTAGTTGATAGATATATATGTGATTGGTATTAAAAAACTTTAATGAGATTATTATTTATAATGGACCTAATGATAACATAAAATATGTACATGGGGAAAATGGTGGCCAAAAGTGTTTGATGGAGACAAGGATCCAATTTAATCATAAATAAATATTTATAGGGCCTAGGATGATTGATTGAGATTTAGTTATAGAGTGCATGATGGATCCTAAAGTAAAACCATTATTTCACCCTTCAATAATGATGAAATTAGTGAGATCTTGTAAACCATGTCTTAGGGACAAATAGATATACATGAGTATACGATTTGAGTCTAGTAAGAGACATAATAATCAATGAAGATGTGATGGGGGGATGTATGAGGGTGTGATAGGATGGAGGATATATCAAAAGTGGATAAAGAGACTCCATAATAATCAACAAATGCTCCTCTTTCACAAAAATCAATGGCTTGTCGTAGTGTTGGAATATTTGTCTCCTGATTCTACTTAAGCTTGTAATATATTCCCACTTTTTTAAGGATAAGGTCAGTGGTATAATGATGGAAAGGAAGGGAATGAGGATAGGAAATTAGAATGGAAATGGACCCCCATGAATGGGGATTCATAGATGGAGGGAGATGGAGCCTGTCAAGTATAAAAGCATTTTGAATGCATGATGTTTATAATTTCATCAATCTCTTCAATTTCAAGTATAGCTAACCTTTAGTCTCTTGATCTAAATTTAGAAACAATGATATAGGGTTTGATCTATTTGGATTCAAATTTGCCCTTTTTATCCTAATCTACAATGGTATTCTTGTGATTCTTCTTAAGGACTAGATCATTGACTTCAAATTCTTGAGACTAGATATTTTTATGATATTGGCCTTTTTGGCTTGTTCTGATATGCCCAAAGGTGATATTAAGGCATTCTAAATCTTTTTGTATAGAATTTTTAGCTCTTGTAGCCTTTCTTGTCTAAAATTATGGTTGGTAATGATTCCACACAATGAGATGCATAAGGAAGTGAGTTCCACTTCTATAGGAAAGATGGCCTTAGTACCATAAACTAGAGAGTATGGAGTGGCTTTAGTGGGTGTTTGTATACTAGTTATATAAGACCAAAGTGTAGGATATACTTGCAAGTGCTAGTTTCCACCTACATCATTGACTATTTACTTTAGAATCTTGAGTATATTTTTGTTAGTAGGTTCTATTTGTCCATTACCCTAGGGTTAATAGGGTGTAGAAAAATGTTTCTTGATGTGATAGTACTTGTACAAGTTTTCAAATTCTTGATTTTTAAATTATTTTCCATTATCTGATAGGATTTTGGATGGAATACCAAAATTACAAAAGATCTTATTCAAAATAAATTTGGAGATATAGAGACCTATGGTGTAGATAAGTGGCATAGATTCAACCCATTTTTAAAAATACTCCATTGCTATGATTATAAAATTATATACATTTGATGATATTGGATTTATCTTTCTAATTAAATATAATCCGCATATAAATTTACTTGCCCTAATAATATAATTAAACCCACTAATTTATCCCATAATCATGTTCCGTGCCAATTAATTAATATCTTAATTCATACACAAAATCCCCTACATCCCATTAACTTTACTAAATAATTATATCTAATTAATCAGCCTTATTAACCCATTATGTAAACCTGTTTGCCTACTCATCTACCCATTAGCCCACTTGACAATTTAAAACTCTATTTTATTCATCTACCCATCTACCACCCTACTATCCTAGCCTTTCCTACACCTCTACTCCCTAATGGAGATTATAGAATTTAATAATTATATAATCTCATATAAACTTGGCCTTCCCCCTCTATAAGCCTCTATTATATAGGTTTACAAGGAATTTTTAATTCCTTGTAAATTCCTCAACCATTGATCCCATTGCTATGATTATAAACTTATATACATTTGATGACATTGGATTTATCTTTCCAATTAAATATAATCCCCATATAGGAAATGGTCATGGACTCATAATAGGTTACAAATCTTGTGCAAGGGTATGGATAATATTACTATGTTTCTCATAGGATACACACATGTGCACATATTATTAGGCATCCTAATCCATTGAAGGCTAATAATATCCAGTCCTACGCAATTTCTTAGCTAGGGTCATTCCATTGACATGGCCACCATAGATATCATCATGAACCTCCTTGATCACAAAAGTAGCCTCTTCCAAGGTTAGGCATCTCAATAAGGTCCCATCATAGCCTCTATAATAGAGCATACTACCAAGAATGGTGTAATGGGATGTGTAGTGGATAAAGGCCTTGCATTGATGGTTATTTAGCTTTGGTAGAAGGATATTTTCATGGATATATGTATATATATATATATATATATATATATATATATATATATATATATATATATATATATATATATATCATGATACCATGGGAGATTGGGATCAGGAATGGCACAAATATAGAGATGAGCCATATATTTATGGGTCACTAAGATCAAATGCTCAATTATAAAATTTTATTCAAACACATCTTGGTGGAAGTTCATTAAAGAAAAAATAGTACCTATGGAGTTATCTACCTTATTACTTCCCCTTGGTACTTGTTCAAATGTAACAAACTAAATTTTTTTCTTTATCTGATCCACCAAATTTTTATAGGGAAGTAATTTTTCATCCTTTGTTTGGAACTCCTCATTGACTTTCTTGATTATCCACTTTGAATCACCAAATGCATGGATGTGTTAGATGTTATATTAGATGGATAATTAGAGGCTAGTGATTAAGGCCTCATATTCAAAAATATTTTTATTACATGGGAAAGCAAGATGAAAAGATTTAGGGATAAGGTCTCTTTATGGGGTTACTAGAAAGATACTAACCCATTCATGTTGAAATAACCATCAAAATATAGGTTCTATCTATTATATTCTATAGTAATCATGATGGATTCATCCAAAATGGATTTGACAAGAGGTTTGGTATCTGTAAGAGGTGCCTCTTCAATTTGATCCATAATTACCTATCCTTTGATGGAATTTTTATGGATGTATTCTATACCAAATTCACTAAGTAACATTATCCATTTGACCATTCTACCTGTGAGAGAAAATTTTGATAGTAGGAATTAAAGGGGATCAACTTTAGCTATGAGTTGGACTTGGTTGTTGATGTATGTGCCAAATCTTTTATGAATAAAATATAATAGCTAAGAAAGACTTTTTATGGGAGTATAATTCATATCGTATGAGATTAATTTTTGGTTAAGATAATAGATAGCATGTGTGGAAAAATGATCAAGTTAGTCATTCGAATAGAAGTCATAGAGGGCATCATACCTACCAATAATGTTTCCATTCATGATCATGGTTTTTGTTTGAAAAACCATTACTCCTCCCATCTTATCCACTCACAATACCATTTAAAAGAGGGGAAAATTTTATGAACCTAAATTTACTTGCCCCAGTAATCCCATTAAACCCACTAATTTAACCCATAATCATGTTCCCTAGCCAATTAATTAATGTCTTAATTCATACACAAAATCCCCTACATCCCATTAACTTTACTAAATATTTATAAATAATTAATCAGCCTTAATTAACCCATTAATTAAACCTATTTTCCTACTCATCTACCCATTAGCCCACTTGACAATTTAAAACTCTATTTTATTCATCTACCCATCTACCACCCTATTATCATAGCCTTTCCTACACCTCTACTCCCTAATGGAGATTATAGAATTTAAGAATTATATAATCCAATCTAAACTTGGCTTTCCCCCTCCAGAAGCCTCTATTCTAGAGGTTTCCATGGAATTTTTAATTCCTTGTAAATTCCTCAACCATTGATCCCAATGGCTCAAGATTAAATATGAGCTATTGATTTTCCCTCCCTTGGCTTATATATAAAATCCATATCTCCATGGCCAATTAACTTTAAATCCATAATAATCCACTATACTTACATTATCAACCATTATCAAAGCACTTCCATATCCTTGTTAAATCCATTAAAAAGTAAAGAATCCATTGAAAGACATTACAAAGCTTAGTCAAACAATTAAACAATCCAATCATTTTACACTCAAACCATCTTGTACATCTTAGATAGGATCTTTAAGGGAAAAAAGGATGGTAATAAATTACATTTTAAGTGTTTTATTGTTCCCTTTATGCCCTCCTCTGATGTTGTATGTATTTTTGGGTTTTTATTACTAAAAATAGTAATATAGTGAATAATCCAAAATACATTCACACATTACACTTATTCACTAGAGAAGGGTAAAATAAATACCATGATGCCTAAAGACTTTTCTATTTACATATTATAAAAGAGTTTGATCTCAAAACTAATCTTGGTGAGCATAAAATTAAAGTAAAAAAAAAGAGGACCATGAAAGTGATAATAAAATAATTCTATTACCCCAATGGGAGTAAAAAATTGTGTATAAGGATATGGTACAATTATAGTAGGTATAAAACATCATAATTAACAAGGTACAATGTGGATAAGGATAAAATATATACTTATATAAATTTACCAAAAGAGAATATGACTGACTCAAAGTAAAGAAAAACATTACTTTTAACAATTATTGTATCTTTATAATAAAACACCTAGCTAAGTTTGGGAACAAAAGTAGTATATGTATCTCAATGATAGGTGTTTATGAGAAGGGTTTGTTTTATTACCTTGGTATTACCATGAAAATCACAAACTAAAAATCCAAAAGGCATAAATAAGATAAATATATGAATCATATAAAGGGTATAAAAACCCCAAAAGATATATATATATATATATATATATATATATATATATATATATATATATAGTGATTAATGGTACTATAGAATCATAAATTAAATAATGGTTGATGAAAGAAAGCAAATGAAAGCTAAAAAATGAAGAACATTTTTTAGGAAGGCCTAGTTGTATTCCGTAAGGGTTACAATAAAACTCACAGAATAAAAATCTAATATTTTTTAAAATGAAAAAAATACCTAAGGACCAAGTATAGATACTAGGGTTAATGTGAAATAAACCTGGAGGTTTGTATATAAGGCAAGGATAAGCTGAAATATATAAGAGTAAATGAATAACTTGAAATAATTGATACCTATATATAATATATAAATTAAATATAATCATGTTATTAATATGTACATGAAATGGAAAATCATAAATACAATGAAAATAATAATAACATAGATCAATCAAAATATTTCTTCTAAAACTGAGCATTAGTCAGTTCCCTGAAGATATGTTCCTCATTCATCTATAATCTATAAGTTCTATTTAAAAAGATGAATTTTATTAGGTAGGGACCCCATCATGTTTGGCATTATTTTTAATTTATTTAATATAATTTTAACACTATGTCTATGACATCAAAAGTACAAAATTTTCCTTTCTTTTTATGTTGTTTAATAATATGATTTTTATTTTGATAGTTATGTCGTAAATCATTCATGTGTAAATCATTAAGATGGTCTAAAGCATGAAGATTGGATACATTAATCTCTTTATTTTTAATTATTCCATAACAATCAATACATAAATAGGGTAAATTTAATTATAGTGGTGTTGTAGAAACCTAAAACTGGCCACAACAGGTTTTCAACTAGACTTCAAACTGATTCCTACCAACCATTACAAATTAAACCTAGGAATCACTGAACTTCCCAAATTTTCTTGTTCATCATTCATCAAATCTCAAAATCATGTTGAGATGTCCCTAATTGAGGTATCCTATCATATGAAATATTAACCTCTCATGAATTCATCCCTAATCACCTTGTGGCATCACAACTATCAATTTGGCCTATGGACCTATTAAGTGAGGCACTTTCACACTTAAATCAAATCTTTAAAGAGATAAAAGGCCAATTATAATCAGTTAAAAAGTTAAAAAAGATTAAATATCTAGTTAAATTATCCATTTTCAATTAATGAATATCTAAAAAATGAAATTCAAAAATTTAAAATATGCTAGCATTTCATCATTGCCTTTATGAGTTGTCAAGATCTTTAAAAATATCCTAATATATCTAATTTGAGAGTGATGCCTAGTAATTTAAAATCATAATTACTTGACAACTATTAACTCTACTAGAGTTAAATTTGACTCACCTAGGTTAATTTTGAACACATTCCAAGCCTTAACTCACCTTGGGTGAGAGTTAATTCCTAAGGCTATAAATATAAGGCCATGAATATTCATTTCTAAGATCTCATTATTGAAAGTTATAATGCAAATTTGGAGAGAGACAATATTTTAAAGTAAGGTTATTATGCCAAAATCTTAAGCCACACAATCACAATCCAAGGTGCTAAGGAGAGAAGGAGATACACAACCTCCCATTCTAAAGACTTCTTGATGCACAAGCCAAGAAAGCCACTCAACAAAGCCATTTGGAGATTCTAAAGAAGTTAAAAGAGTTATTGTATTTTATGTTTTTGTTGTGCTTTCATTTAGTCTTTGTTATTAGTCTCTCCCTAGTATTTAGGCTATGAGTGTAAGTGTTAGTGTGTTTATTTGAGTTGTATTGCTTGAACTAACACCATACTAACCTCCCTTCTTGGATTCATATGATAAAAAATGAAATGCATAGTGGGGCCTAATGAGCATCCCATATAATTAAAGAGACTAATATGTTTCTCTTATTTTTTATAATGAAGCTTAAGAATCTTCAAAATTTGAGTTTTAACTTTATTTTTCATGTATTATATTTTTTAACAACACACAGTTTACATAGAGACTAACATCAATTCCCTCTTACTGATGCCAATCCTAAAAGAACCAACATCGACCTTTGTGTGAATAATATATCATGATGAAAACATGATTAATGATTTTTTCTTGATTTTTATGGTTTTTATTTTGTGTTCAGGAGCTTGATTATTGTTTGACTAACTATTTGCCTATAGGATCTAGTGTTATTTATTGGTTTTAAAGCTCATTTAGCTAATAATCATTTTTTTGAGAAAAAAATTATTCTATTTTTCTTTGTTTTTATATGAAACCAAGATTGATACCTTTATATTTAATTATGTTGATTCCTATAGATCAATATTGATCCTTATGTGGATCGATGTTGATCTCTAAGATAAAAAAAATAGAGAAACATGAGAGATCATTTCAAAACTTTGTTTTCTCATTAAATTTTGGAATTATAATTAGGAGAAAACCCTCTAATAATTTTAGGTGCTAAGATGAAAAATACCAAGTTTAAACATGGTTAAATCTTGCACACTTTGTGTTTGTTGCTTAAAATGAACATAGTTCTTTTTCATACCTTATTTGTTTTCAATAATTTTGCAAATTTTTCAAAAAGTGCCAAGGGGATTAAACCTAACAACATATATCATTTGTGGTGATTAAAATGAAATCTCACACTAGATAAATTTTCTTAAGAGTTTCATTTTCATTGCCTATTTTTTGAAGTTGTTTATTTTAACAAAATGATTGATGTGTGTATGCTCTCCCCCCATCCCCTTTAGGAAACTTGGGTGACCAAAAGTACTCATTATTTTATTTGGTTGCTTTAGTAAAAAGAAAAAAAATAATGTCATTAATTCCCTCCTAAAATCTATATATTTTGGGTGATCCAAATTCAACCCTAAAATTCTTTTCACTTGTCTTTTATTTTTATACATTTTTGGCTTGTGAGAGGGAGTTCATCACCTCCTCAAGAGTTATTTAGGGAAGTTTTATTTGAGAATTGATCTCCTAGCATATTTATAACCTCAATATATGGTGGGGTATAATAATTAAGGGTGAAACATTAGGATGTTTATTTTGAGTAGTTAAAACAAGCTCTATTAGTGGTACTGCATCTCAGACCATAGGGGCAATTTGGAAATTATACTACACTAAGCAAGTGATGGATGTAGTGGTTGTGAAAAGGACAAGACATTTTTACAATAATTATATTAATGAATATCTAATTTATGTGAGAATATATTGTGTTAGGCACACTTGAGACCATATTAAAACACATGAAAATTATTAGATTAGCACAACCCTACTTGCCATGGATATACTGTTGATGCAAGGTGAGTAGCTTGAAGTTTCATATCATAGTAAAAACTCTTGGGAGAATAAGGGGAATAAAAACCCTAATTTTCATGCACTTTTATTTTTGTATTAACACTTTAAATCTGACAAAAATATAGTATATTGAATAAATTAGATAGTATTATGCAACCTTGTCAGTTATAGGATTTAGGATGTTACACTTAGGTGTCAGTGTCATGTTTATCCATTATTACTTAGTTTTGAATATAAAATATTGGTTTCATATACCACATAAATATGATTATTGTTTATATACCACTCTATTATTTTAGGAGTTATTACACTTCTCATTTAAAACCATATCTTTGCCTTGGTATTTAAATAAAACTTTGTGTGTGTGTGTGTGTGTGTGAGTTTATTGGAAAGTGTAATGTTACAATACCCTATTTATTTTGAAACTTGTGCCTTTGATTTTTGAAAAAAAACATTTTTTACATATTTTAGAGAGTGATAAAATTATTATGATGTTCAGATCATTTCAGAGACTTATTTTCCTTGTGTCTAAAATTCCAAAATTTGAAACCAAAACCATGTGTGCCTTTTGGTTCATTACCTAGTATCGTTATACTATCCATTATTATGTAGATTTTTGTTTGTTTAAAGAGTCCTAATTTCTTAACTTGAGTTTTTAATTAACCTTGATAATTTTAAATCCAAAAATTGATTGATTTATACCTATCCCTTATGTAATTTTGTCCTTGACATCGATCTTTCCCTTTTGGGTTGTGTAACTTATGTTAATTCTTTTTTCAATTTGTAATTTATTATTTATGCCTATATTTGGGGAGAAATAACCTATCTTTTGTATGCCTATTGTTTCATGCCTTATACCAATTGATAAAGTTTATTTTTAAATCTAAATGCCTAGTTTATGCCAAAGTGTTTCAAATTTGTTAGATTAAATTTCATACCTTATTTCTTTAAAGTCTAGCTTTTGTGCCTTTTTCAAAAGACCTAGCATATGCCTATTTTGAGCCTAGATTTTATGCCTTGTTTTTATGGAATAAATAGTTTTTAGAGATACAATCCACTGAGGGGGTGAATCAGTGGTGGAAAATAATCCAATTTAATTTTCAAACCCTTGTAAATACTTAAGCATTTAATACAATCATTTATGAAGTATACATGTCATTCAAAATAGTGAATAATTAACACAAAGCAAGATCACATAAATAACACAAGACCTACATGGGAAATCATCTTAGGGAATAAAACTCACTCTCAATCTTGAAAATGTATGGACTATTATCCTATAATATGATCATAAATAAGAGACTAATCAAGTCCTTCTAATCATGAACCTTGGTCAAGTCCTTATGACCTAAGTCCACAAGAAGCACCTAACCCTAAAATTATGAAGTATTTATGACCACCTATTTGATCAATTCCTTCTAACCTAAAACCTTGATCAATTCTTTTTGACCAAAGGTCTTTAGTGAAACCTTATTTCACAAGGAATAACTACCCTTAAGGAAGAACATGTCCTTTACACCCTCCTTGAAAATACCACTTCCACCTTAGAGCTGATGTCTTTAACACCTAATGATGGACCTCTAATTATTTAAAAACTAGAAAAACTCTCTCTCAAACTCATGTAGGCCTCTCACATAGGCACGACATAATCTCTCTCCTTCTTTACTCAAATAGTCCTCATATGCACACTCAGATCTCTTCACAGAAATTCAAAATGTAAAAACATTATACTATCATCAGAAACATGATCTATAGATCATATACATAGTCCTTAATATTATCTACTCATCAACCCAATAATTTGGCATAATCACTCTCCTCTACTTTCCTTCACTTTCCAACTCTCTCACATACAAGCCTCTCGCTCACAAGTCCTCCACAATGTCTAGAAATCATCATATTTGATTTCACTATATATATTTATCATGAATTATCAATTCCACATTAATCCTTATCAGCCACAATACATGAATTCACCCTTAAAGCATCTCACATGGGTCACGCTTAAGCACAACACACTTTCAAATAGGTGTAATGCACTTTTAGGTCCTATGGAGACCCATTCGGATCTTCAACACTTATTTGAGAATAATAGGAACATAGGACCACTTTAAAATACATAATTCCACTCCTTATGTCTATTAATACATACTTAAATGATCACAAACACCTTTTCTCACCTCTGTGTATGCTGAAACAACTGAAACTGAACATACAATCAACTTCTTAAGCATTTTTCATACTCAAGATAGATTTATCACACCTCTAGGAAACTTATAGGGTATCCTCATGGAATCTACAAAACTCTTCAATAGCTAAGTCATCATGATACATCAAAATAACATCAAAATGAGCTCAAATATCCTTCTTGAGTCATTTTTAGAATAAGCATGAACACATAGTCAAATTTTGAAATTAATATCTTTAATTATAGACACTTCCAAATATTCAAATCAGATTAATTATATGAGCCATGGAGTCCTCTTCATTTTTTAGTTTTATAACACCAAAAAATTCAACTTCTATCAAAAGATATGGACAAAATATAGATCTCTAGTTTTTTCCCTATGTTAAATTCAAATATTCTAATAATGGTCATAGTTAAACTTTGACCACTTTATTCACGTCTCATGTCCTCTTAGATTTAGACAAATATCACACCATTGATGTTTTCTTAACTTTAATGCATAGTTTCTAACACTCAAATGTTAAACCTTAGTCATTTTGACCTCATCTTGTGAAATATTGAAATGTTGATTCAACATGCTCTATCGATCTCTGCAAATCAAATAGGTCTTTAAATATCAATGCTCACTATTTGATCAATATATATGAACACTTATTTACCATTAGATCCTTATCCTATACTTTTTCTTATTCATTAAACATCATGCACCTATCCACATCTCACTACTTCCTAACTTCTTGGAGTAATGCACATCATTGATCTTTCTCAAAATTTAACTTGTGCAGAAAATATTATGGGAACTTTGATTTTTTTTTAGTAACCATTTTTGAACCTTAATAACTTCTATGTTTTGACACATGGTCTCAAATTTGGACCAGATGAACTCCTCACATAGGAGAATACAACCATGTGCCAACCTACTTAAGAATTTTTTTTTGCATGTGAGATATACTTCCATTAAAATGCCTTCTTAAAATCTTCTATCTCAGAGCCAACTATGTCAAAAACCTAGTTGGGAAACCAAATTTGAATGAGCATATCTTTTGATGTGCTTCATCACATAATCTAAATTTTAGAATAAAATAACTAGGATCAAAACTAAAAAAAAACCCATATGATTAGTTTCTCTTGACACCTTCACATGTGTAATATATGCCACCATCAAAATGCTCACTCAACTCTTCTTGCCACATTACACAAATTGGCTATGGGAAAATGTAGTCAAACTACCTATGAGTCCAAATTTGCATATGCATATCTTTCAACACACTACATTACATGATCTAAAATTTAGTGTAAATAAACTAGGCACAAAATGAACAAACACATATGATCATTTTGTCCTAACACTTACATGAGTGAAAATTCTGACCTAATCAACATGTTTCCTCAACTCTTTCTTGCCACATGCAAATTTGGCTATATATGGGAAAATAATGAATTATGATTAAGAATCCAACTTTTCACCCCTCATATCTTTGACTAGAATTTTATACATGACTTGAGTAGTGTATATCAACTAGGCACAAATTTGATCACAAATGTATGATCAAAACCCCTTGACTCATTCCCATGTGGCAATGGTGATGTTATCAAACTACTTACTCATGTTTTCTACCACTGGACCAAAACTATCTATATGAAAACTATGGACTACTAGATAAATTCCACTTATGCACACAAGCTCTCAAATCATAAATAACATCTTAGGGACCTCTTACACATGTTCCAATCACCATACTCATCCATACATATATCTAATCATGTAAAAACTGAATATCAACCAAGCCTTCTTTAAACATACTAGGACAAGAACATTACACACTTTATAATTGTCATATAGACTATCAAGGCTCTTCATCCACTCACTAGGACACCTCTATGACATACCATGACATAATTGAAAACTCTCCAACAATCTCCCCCTTTGTCATTGATGTCAACAACCATCATATATATATATACAACTCACCTTCTCTCTCTTCAAGCACTCCCATAGTAATAACTTTTCCCCCCTTTGACATAATGACAAAATGGACACCAACTATTCCTAAAGACATAAACATACTATCAAATAGGAAAGGACTATCTTATAAAGATGATACAAAATCCCCCTTATATTTACCCTACCTTTTCTTGCCTTGACAAGCTTCTTCTTACTCCATCCCAATAATCTTCTTCACAAGCATAAAAACTAATGAAGATAAAACACACAAAAACACTAAAATATGATGGAACTCACCAAGAAGCATCTAATATGGACTCCCCCTAAGACTTCTAATCCATTGCATCATTTGAGCATCTTTAGATCTCCACATACCATGAAGAAATAAGACATAGGCTTACTAGCCTTCTCTCTCAAGATACTTCCATGACCACCAACAAAGCATCATACCACTCATTAATCAAGAAACATGTTATAAACCAAACTTAAAAATTCACCTTGAAACATTTATGCACTCATCTTTTTGGAGAAGATGAATAAAAAGCACATCTTCAAGACTATGCCTATCTAGATTTCTTGTAGCCCTACATAGAACTTGTAGAGCCCAAAAATTTATGTAGACACAACTTTAAAACATAAAAATTCATATGTAGAGTAATCTCATATTCCCCCATTTATCACACCAAATTTCAACAACTAGATCATCATCTACAACATACTTCCTTCACAAACCTTACCTAATTATACCTCCAACTTGAAAAAAACTTGAATAAATTGAGAACCACAAACCTCAAAATCTCTATGAAGCTTGATTTGACAACCCATTTGGCCCATTCAACATATTAATAATCCTTAAACCTCAACTCATAAGGTAGACTACCCCTTTAACAAAACCCAAAACACTAGAATCTCAAAACAAATAAGGTCAACATAGTACCTTGTAGTCAATATCCACCTTTAAAATTTATTGTACACTTGGAAAGAACCATTACACACTTTTGGAATAAGATTTGAGCTTCCACATCATTGGGAACCTTGAATTCCTCTAGATCACAAAACCACTTGGAGCATGATAGAATAAGGTCAACAAACCTTTCTATGCAAAAAGATTACCTTGATAAATCATAAATCCTCCTTTGTCATCTGGGAACCTTCAATCTTACCCTACAGACTACTTCCATATATAGTTATCAACATCAAACATTACCTCAACATATTTTCCATTTGGACATACTTGTTCTAACTGAGAACACTCAACTCTAGTCTTTAAGAACCATCTCAAGAATACCATAGCAACACTTGATTCTCCACTAAAATGAGTCTCTTAAGAAGCATAGATAGAGACACCCTTTATAACTAAATTCTCTAAAACAAAAAAAACTCCTCATATTCCTTATCCTCCTTCCTCAATTGATATTAATAGTTCTTCTTCTTCTTCTTTGGATTTAGAGAAACAACTTCCTCAACTACTAAAACATTCTCCTTTTCTTAAATGATTGGATTATTAATACATGGAGACAACATAGATTCATGGCATGCCTCTTCTTCTGAATAATCTTCCTTACATCTTGGAACCTCATCAATAGGTACACAAAATTGATGTTCTTTACATGCAACTTACTCAACAATGTTAGGATGTTCACTTGGATCCATACTTAACTTAGAACTAGCCTCAACCAGTACCTTGCTCTTCTCCTTAAGCTTTGTCTCTTCATTCTCAACATGAGCAAACAATGATACCTCTTCAGATTATTTAACTTATAAAACATTCTCCACCATAGAAACCATATTACTTGGACATGCAGACTCATCATAACTCCTACTTACCACCTTTGGTCTCCATGAGTTAACTTGTCTTTTTCCATGTACTCTGGGAACTTGATTGAACCTATTCTAACTTATAGACCTTTACTTGTAGAACCTATAAATGTGACCTCTTTGTTCATAATTGAATCACACCATACTTTTTGTAAAAATCTCTTTCTGGCTTTCTAGATTTGGATAAAATATTGTAATGTGTCCTAGTTCATAAGAACTATAGCATTTGATATCTCTTGAAGGAAACTTATCTTTCCTTATCTTAAATGGAAAATGTTTTGAAAAGAGTCTTATATCATGATATTTGAAACACTTAACCTTGATTACATCATTTGACTCATTACCCCCATCATAGTTCCAAGAAAATTCATTCTTAATAGGTCTTCTACATTTTCTAGCTCTATGCCCAAACTGATTACAAGTATAGTAGTAACCATTAAAATTTGCATACCTCATGGAATTTGGCTATCTAATCGTATTTGCCTTTATTTTTCCAACACCTTCATTCCTTTTTTCATTATTTATATTCAAAGGTTGATCCACCTTGTTCACATTAGTCTTCATCTTGTTTTGAGTTTCAGTATCTTGTTCTTTGTATCCAAGAATAGTTTTATCACTAGCATGCTTTTGACCACACAAAATATTATCTAGATCACATGAGATCCTTTCAAATCTGAAAAATTTCTTCACCTTACTATATTTATTCTCTAACTTAGATTTAAAATACTCGTTTTTAAAAACATACCTTGAACATTCATCTTCTTTAGCTTTTAGGCTTGTAGACAAAATTTATAATTGACAACTAAGATGCTTGATTATATCCTCATGTTCCTTGGTGTCTTCATTCATTCTTTCCTCATACACACTAAATTTCACCTCATATTCCTTGAATTTATATTTCATTTTCTTATTGATATTATTCTCAATATTTAGTTCTTCAAGAGTATTAATTAATATAGTCTCATAATCCACCTCATCTTCATCATTATCTGAATCACTCTAATTAGAATCATTTTGATGTTAGCAACTTCCTTCCTCAGCCATGAATAGAGATTCATCTTTAGTAGGACCATAATCTTCATGATCATATTTTAAGTCATTGTCTTCACTCTCATCTAATGAGCTGTAATCTTCTTTGGTGTATATACTCTTATTGTCTTTGGAATACTTCTTATTGTCAAACCTTTTGAATCCCTTTTTGTTTTTATTAGACCTAAATAATCTCTTTCAATCATCATGACCTTGAAAATTCTATTCATAAATATCCTTCATGTACTTATGAGGTAACATATTAGTAAAATGTCCTACCTCTCCACAATTGAAGCATTTGAAAGGTAGCTTACCATTATACTTGCCTAAACCTATTTTCAATTTCCTTGTAAATAAAGAAATTAGTTCATCCTCATCAATACCAAAAATGTCATCTTCTATGGGTTTCTTAACTTTTACCTCCCTTTTTAGCTTCATATCTATTTTGAATGTTGCTTCCTTATTTGGTGGTATATCATAATTTACTCTCATCTCATATATAGTAAGTGTGCCATGCAATTGATCCATCTTCAACTGAGTAAGATCATGACTTTCTTCTATAATAGATACTTTTGGATCAAATTTGAGGGATAAATTCCTTAATAACTTTTTAACTATATTATCCTCTTAAAGGTTCTCTCCAAGACCTCTGATGGTGTTTACAATCTCATCAACTCTTTGTAGAAATGATACCACATAATCTTCTTCTTTCATTTTAAGGTTCTCAAATTGTCTTTGATGAGTTTTCAACTTTTCCAACTTAAATTTTTAATATCATTCAAAAATAGTATTTAATTTATCCCATATTTCCTTGTTAGATGTGTAATGAATTACTTTGGTGAACTCCATTTTTGTAAGACCATAAGTGATGGCATTTATTGCCTTAGAGTTGTTCTCAAACAGCTTCTTATCTGGAAAACTAGATGGAGGAAGAGAAAGAGCAACATAAACATCCAAAATATAATATCATACATCAAAACCTAAGGACATAATGTATGTCTTCATCCTATCACTCTAAAATGCATAATTGGATCCATTGAACATTGGTGCTTGCTTAGTAGAGAAACCACCTTGCACATTCTGACTAGACATTGTACCTTAGATCACCTTTAAGCTACCAAGCCTTTAATAAAGGACCTTGTTTTAATACTATTTTTAGAGGTAAAATACACTAAGAGATCAGTGGTGGTAAACAATCTAATTTAATTTCTAAACCATTAAAAATACTTAAGCATTCAATACAATCATTCATGAAGCCTATAGATCATTAATAGTAGTGAAAAATGAACATAAATAAATATCACATACACAACACAAGATATACATGGGAAAACCTCTTTGGGAATCAAACCCACTCTTAAGCCTAAAAACACATGGACTACTATCCTATAAGATATCACAAACAAGAGACTAGTCAAGTCCTTCTGATGAAGAAACTTGGTCAAGCCCTTATGACCTAAGTCATTTAGTAAAATATAAATTCCACAAGAAGAACCTAGCCCTAAGAAGATCAAGTCCTTATTATCACTTGTTAAATAAATTCCTTCTAACTTACAATATTGATCAAGTCCTTCTAACCAAAGGTCTTTATTGAAACCCTATTTCATAAAGAATAACTACCCCTAAGGAAGATCAATTCCTTTACACGCTCCTTTAAAATAACACTTACACCTTAGATTTGATGTCTTTAACACCTAATGATGGACCTCTAATTCTTTGATAACTACACAAACTCTCTCTCAAACTCATGTAGGACTCTCACATAGGCATGTCATAATGTCTCTCCTTCCTTACTCAAATAGTCCTCATATGCATAATCATATCTCTTTTCACAACTTCAAACTATAAGAATACTATACTATCATTAGAAACATTATATAAATATCATACACATAGTCCTTGATCTTCTCTACTCATTAACCCTAAATTTGGGCACTCTCACTCTCCTCTATTTTCCTTCACTTTCTAACTCTCTCACATATAAGTCTAAAAAGTTTAGAAATCATCATCTTTGATTCCACTATATATATAGCTATCATGAATTATCAAGTCCACATTAATCATTATTATCCACAATATATGCCTTCACCCTTAAGGCATCTCACATGGGTCACACTTAAGTACAACACTCTTTAAAATAGACCTAAATCACTTTTAGGTTTTATGGAGACCCATTCAACTCTTTGACACTTCTCTTAACTTAATAAAAACATAAGACAACTTAAAATACATAGATCCACTCTTTATGTCTCATAGAACATCCTAAAATGATCATAGTCACCTTTTCTCACCTTTACATATGCTTAATCAACTCAAACTGAGACCTTATATACATTAACACCTTTACTAAACATACAGTCAACTTTTTAAGCATTATTCATACTCAAGATAGATTGACTACACTTCAAAAAAACTCACAAAGAATCCTCATGGAGTCTAAAACACTCCTCAATATCTAATTCATCATGATACATTGAAATAACATTAAAACAAGCTCAAATATCCTTATTGGGTCATTTTTATAATAATCATGAATACATAGTCAACTTTGAACATTAATATCTTTGACTATAAACACTTCCAAATCTTCAAATCAGGATCATTAGATTTACCATGGAGTCCTCTTCATATTTTCTTTTTATATAACCAATAAATTTGAATTTTATTGAAACATATGGAAAAATTATAGAGCTCTAGTTTTTCACTGTGTTAAATTCAAATATTTAAATGACAATGGTCATAATTAAACTTCAACCAATTTGTTTTCATCTCATGTCCTCTTAGCTTTAGTTTAATATTTCACCCTCAATCTTGTCTAAAAATTAATGCATAGGCACCAATGCTTAAACATTAAACCTTAATCACTTTTACCTCATCTTGTGCAATCTTAAAATGTTGACTCAATGTGTTCCATTGATATATATAGATAAAACATGTCTTTAACTATCAATTCTCATCATTTGATCAATCTATATGAACACCCACTTGTCATTAGATCCTTATCTTGTACCTTTTCTCAGTTGTTAAACATTTTTTACCTATCCTCATCTCACTACTTCCTAATTTTTTGGAGAAATGCAAATCATCAATCTTGATCAAACTTTAACTTATGTATAATAGACTAAGTATGGGAACCTTGCTTATTTGTTTGAGTAGCCAGTTTTGAACCGTAATAACTTATTTAAAACCTACTTGGGAGGCTAGCTTTGAACAAGCATATCTTTTAATGTGCTTCATCGCATGATCTAAATTTAGTGAAAAATAATTAGGATAAAAACTAAATAAATCAATATGATCATTTTATATTGAAACCTTCACATGTAGAAGATATTACACCATCAAAATTATCACTCATCTCTTCTTGACACATTACAAAATTGGCTAAGTGTGGGAAAGCATAGTCAAACTACCTAGGAGCCCAACTTTTCATATCCATATATTTTGATGCACTATATTGTATGATCTAAAATTTATCAAAATAAAATAGTCACAAAACTAAACAAACCCATATGATCATTTTTTATTAACACCTCTACACGTGTGAATTTTGACCTCATCAACATGCTTACTTAACTTTTTCTAGCCACATATAAATTTGGTTAAGTATGGGAAAACAATGAATTCTGACTCAGAGTACAAATTTTCATAGTCATATCTATGAATAAACTTTGATGCATGACTTGAGATTTAGAAAATATCAACTAGGAAAAAATATTATCATAACTATATGACCAAATCCCCTTAACTCATTCCCACGTAACAATGGTGACATCAACAAATTGCTTACTCAAATTTTTTGCCACTGGACCAGAACTATCTAGATGAAAACTATGGACTACCATATGAATTTCACCCATGAAAAAAATTATCAAAGCATAAATAACATCTTAGGGACCTCTTACACATGCTCCAATAACCATACTCATCCCTGAACATCTCTAATCATGCCAAAAATGAAGATCAATCAAGCCTTCTTTAGGCATACTAGGACAATCACATTGCACACTTTGTCACTGTCACATAGACTATCAAGGATCTTCATCCACTCACCAAAACACCTATATGACATACCATGACATCATTGATAAATCTCCAACACTAATAACTATTTTTTTATTATAATATACCTATTTGGAACAATTTAAACCTAGAGCTTAGCATTCTAGTTTTATTTCATCCACTTAACCATTTATTTAAGACATTTGACATTAAACTATTTTGTACTAAGTTTTTAATATAGACCATTTTAGAGATACAAATACATCTTTAGACCAAGTTAGACTATGTTTAGACCATTTATCCTTTGGATATTATTTTTCATAGTTTGTAGAACTTTAATAATTTTTGTGAAACATTTATCATTGACATGGATATGTATCATTACACTCATAGTAGATCCATGTACAATTCAAGTTATGATAACATGGTCACATATGATGACTTTGTTCAAGACCCCTACTAGGATGATGTTCTTTATGAGATAGATACATATCCTCCTTACAATACTCAATCTAGGGAACAAAGCCAACACCCTTAAGAGCAACATGTGATAATACCTTATTTGGGCTGATTTATGTATGATATTCACCATCTCACCATTCATGGTATCTGAACCTCCACCTATATTATTAATGATCCTTCAAATTACATGAGCCACAAATATCCACAACATCTAAGGATTACCATTATAGGACCTCATCCTTTGGATCATGATAGAAACCAAGCTTCATAATTCCCCATAATTTCCATCTTAGGACCTTATCCTTTAGCTTTTACAAGAAAACAATATTTGAAACACCTTACCATTTCTATTTTAAGACCTCATCATTTATCTTGTGTGAGAAACCATGCTTCACAACACCCTATAATTACCATTTTAATACCTCATCCTTTTGTTTTATGATCAATCAAGCTTTGAAATGCACTACCACTATAATTATAGTCCTTTCCAAGTATGCTAGCTTATTATCCCAACAAAGTTATGAAACCATGACTGGATGGGTCATAGTTACTATCCTAGATAAGGAACCAACTTTTGTCAAGACCATCATAGATAAGTCTATCATAACCTAACTATTGTGAATTTTTCATCCTTTGCTAACCATCCCCCACTTTATAAAATCCACAATAATCATTGAGCCATAACCTAGCCAATCAGTACCTCTCTAATAAAGCTAATCTTTCAAATACCAAGATATATTCAAAATTATTCTTTTACAATTACTTGTAAACCAAGGATAAGAGAACCAACCAATCCATGATGTTTTTGTTGAAACACCTATTTGTGACAAGTCAACCTGTGATGAATCGCCTTTCAATACTATCCCTATAGTCGAGGAGTCTCACTCTAATAAACTAGTTTGTGATGAGTCACTTTTTAATGATTATAACCAATTTTGGGAAAATAATTATCTCAACCATTGTCCTATTTTTAAATATCATCCCTTTGATAAGTAAGTCTCTATAGAGTTATCTCTTGACCATTTTCCCCTCATTAAGGAATCTCATTTTGATAAACTAGTCTTTGTGGATCCCATTATGCCATCTTAGGCCATTAATTGTCTAATACCAAACATTAAACAAGACATCATTGTATCAACATTCACATTAGATGAATAATTAAAACTAGAGTCAAGTTCTATTCTTGAACCATCATAATTAACATCAGAAGTAGAATCAATGTCAATCTTAACATCGAATTCAAAGTCCTTTAACTCAAACTCAACTTCAAAATAAGAATGCATTCATGGCTATTACAACATTGGTTATACATCCTCGTAGATCAATTTTAATGCATTTATGATATTTCCATGGTTTTTGAGGATGATTAATTTAGATTTGACATAAGTTCTAATAATATCTTCTATGAGGATTGTGCTAACTTTGCCCATTCCATTACCATTCCACATGTCATTAATACCAACCAACCTAGCCATTATATTAAAATTTCACCTACCACAAGTGTTGATTAGGATCGATAGAATCATAGCTTATTAAACTGCATCCATAGCAACATATTATTTTTAGAATATTAGGGGGACCAAGACCACAATCATATAGAAGAAGAAAAAACTCCATATTATTCTTGAAGGTGTTAAGGGACAATCAAAGTCCAAAATCAACATCTTATATTGAAACCTTTTTAGAGGCACTATAAGAAAATAAAATTCAAAATTCAACATTACTTAGTGAAACCTTCTTGGAGACACTATTGTATAATAAAGATAACTTCATTGGTGAAAACATCATCAAGGCACCAATAGTTGAGCACAATAGTTCTTCACTACTTAATGAAGACATTATCAAAGATACAATTAGTCTAGCTTCCAATATATAGCATAATCAAATGGTAGATACTATCAAGCCTAAATAATATAAAATATGATGGTCCTATTTAGATCATATTCACAAGTATTTAACACCACCACATCTAAAGTTATGTTGAATCTAGAATCAACAAAATTGTGTGTGCCTAAAAATCTCAATATTAATTTTTTTCCCAACAATTATATATTCCATTATCATCCACCTTTATATTTCCAAATCAAACCTATTAGCCATTATTTATTTATATTTTCAATTCTTGGTTGTTATTTCCTTTGCATAGGCTACAAATATACCTTGTCTCAAAGTTTAGAGGAAATAGAACTAGTGACCAACAAAGATCACAACAACATTCTTGTAATCCAAATTTGTAGTAGGTTTTTCATAAAACAAATATTCATAAGAGGTGTGGGATAGCAATTTAAACATGAGTTACTATTCTAGTTATATCATACGTGATTAGGATGTGCATCTCCAAATCAACAAAAACAATAGAAACATTTACCTTGGCCAAAAACATTTACCTTATCAATATAAACTACCATTTACTTTTCCATTCTAATTTATCTTCTCTTTTTCCTTTGTTTCATACCCTCCCATTTACCTTATCATTTAGAGGCAACCCTATTTCCATTACATCTAATTTTCATATCAACATTCTTATTTATTTCGTACCATGTGCCATACCCCATACCATTCTACCTTACCTTTACTACTGACCAAAACCTATTTTTAGCCATCCTACCTAACCCTTTTGATCTTCCTTCCTTTGGTTATTCCCTTAGTGCAAGTGGATTCTGATCTAATTTTAGTAGTTTTAAAATTTCATGTTTAAATGATAGTCTATGAAAGTAGTCTAATAATGGGTCTAGCAAGTTATCTTTCATTCATGTTTGACTAGTGCTATAAATTATAAACACCTTTGGGAAATTTATTATTTCACCTTGTGTTACTAGTTATAACTACCTATGGGAAAATTAGGAATAACACCTTTACCATGCATTACCACATCACCTTTCCATTTACCTTAATTCATGAGCTTATTGTGACATAGTTAGTTCTCATTGCCTTTTATGTAGGTGTAACTAATGTGACTTGAGGTCTTAATGGGAATACATAGGTAGTGATTAATTCATGTTGAGGTCAGCTCAATCCCTCTTTTCCATATGCTCTTACTATTTTTGGATCACCTTAAGCCAACACTCCCACCATTTTATGAGTGGTATCTTGTCAATCTCTAAGGATACCTCAAAATTCCAAAGAGATTTAGAACATTTAAAAATACTAAAAAAATTATAAAATTGAATTATAATCTCCTTGAGAGATATAAAGCCTCCAAATCCAAAAACATTCATCTTGTTTTAACCTAGTTAGTTATCCTTGATCCACCCTATTGGGGAGCATCCATTATTATTTCTAAATCCATGTCACTACCATTGGGGTGTGATCCTTCCCTTTGCATGTATCCTTTTTTGTGGGAACCACCCATGTATCATTCCATTAAGCCTTCATGTATAGGCATTGACTTGATTAATGACATGATGCTTTTTATTACTTTTTCTTTCTATTTTTTTGTGTGTGTATTTTCTTAGTTATTTGTTTGTTTACCTATTTATTTGCATTTTTTTTGTGCCTTGACTTAGTATATATGTGTTCATTGGGTGATTCCTTGCATATTTTTCTTGAGTCTATCCATATTCATAAGTCACTATGATCATCATGGTTTTTATCATTGGTGCATTATTTTCAATTATTTATTAGATCGAGAGTCATTTCTTATGCATATTTCAACTAAGTCATCATGGTGATTTATATCATGATGTATCCATAACTCAAATTTATTCATGACTATTATAGATTTTCTTAAGATACACACCTACTCTTGAATCATGATTGGATCCCCTTATCTCCATGAGATATTCATACATTATTATGAATGTGACTTGGTTTGATCAAGTCATTATACAAATTATTTATAAACCATATTTTGTAATCACACCTCCAGTAGACTATTGTTCAAGCCTTAGACCTGAATATCAATAAAGAACACAAATCTCCCCATAAGTTGAATCTTTTTTTCAAGAACACATGATGACCAACCATCTTTAGAAACTTTTCACTTTGCACCATAGATATCTTCTCATGATGAATCATTTTACCTTCAACCTCATACATCTACAAATATAGGAGTATCTCTAATGCTTTATATATTCACAAGCATCCTTAAATATCTATATTATAGTACTTCTTAAAGCTTCTACATGCTATAATAAAAATTAAGTTGAGAAATATTACAAGCAATGGAGCCACATAAACATATCCTTAGTAACCTTGGCAAATCCTCCCACCCTCCTTGATCAAATCAACCCATTTACCATTATAATTTTATCAATGATAATAAGGATGAACATCTCCATATTATAGGTTACAACCAAATCAGTCACATTGATCAATTCTTAATATTATATTCATCTCTTTCATCACTTTGCGCATCCTCATGTTCTTGGTTGTTTATGATTTATTTAGTTATTATACCATCACATCTATGTTTACACCCCCTCAGTTTTAATATGTATGATAGATTATATCCTTGAGTTATGCTTGTTAATCTTCCTTACTATAGCACAATAAAATAGTCATTATTCAATCCAAGTCATATTAATGATTATAACCACTTGTGGGAAAATGATTATTTTAATTCATCCAACCTAAATGGGGCATATTCTTCTACCACTAATTATAACTAATTTTGGAAAAATCAATATCTAAACCTTTGTAATTGATTATAACCACCTTTTAGCAAAATAATACTTTTTAAATTAATACATGAAAGCATTATCTTGATTAGATTAATCTCACCCATGGGTTAATTTCATTATTTTTCTTATTTATTTTTAAGGGACCATCCATCAATCATATATGTTATCCACTCCATCGAGTTGGAATCATTATATGTTTCCTAAACATTATTTGGAGCTTCTTCTTCAATCAACATTATCTTTCCTCCATAACATCCTATTTCATTCTTTGAGAAGATGTTATTGTGCCTATATCTTGAAACATCTTCCCAAATAGGTGTGAATTTTAGACACCTAAAACTAACCATAACTGGCTTTTGATCAAACTTCAGACCAATTCCTACCAACCATTGAAAATTAAATCTAAGAATCACTAAACGTTCCAAATCTTATTTTTCATCATTCATAAAAACTTAGAATCATGTCAAAACATCCCTAATGGAAGTATCTTATCATATGTAATAATAACCTCTCATTGATTCATCCCTAATCACCTTTTGGCATCACAACTATTAATTTGGCCTATGGACTTATTAAGTAGGGCACTTGCATACTTAAATCAAATCTTGAAAGAGCTAAAAGACTAATTATAATCAATTAAGAACTTAAATAATATCAAATGCCTAGTTGAATTATCTATTTATAATTAATAAATATCTAAAAAATGAATTTCAAAAATTCAAAATATCCTAGCCTTCCATCATTTCCTTTATGAGTTGTCAAGCTCTTTGAAAATATCCTAAAATATCTAATTTGAGAGCCATGCCTAGTAATTGTAAATCATAATTACTTGACAACTATTAATTATACTAGAGTTATATTTGAATCACCTAGGTTAAGTTTGAATCCATTCCAAGCCTGGACACAACCTTAACTCACCTTGGGTAAGAGTTAATTCCTAAGGATATAAATACAAAGCCATGCCTATTCATTTATAATCTCTCATAAGCCAAAGTTATAATGCTAATTTGGAGAGAGACAAGATTTGAAATTAAGGTTATTATTCCAAAATATTAAGCCAAACAATCACAATACAAGGTGCCAAGGAGAGAAGGAGCTACATAACCTCCATTCCAAAGACTTCTTGATGCATAAGCTGAGCAAGCCACTTAAAAAATCCATTTGGATCTTGCAAGGAAGGAAAAGACTTGTTGTCTTTTATGTTTTTATTGTGATTTCATTTAATATTTTTTATCATGTTCTCCTTAGTATCTAGGCTAGGATTTTAAGTGTTAGTGTGTTTATTTGAGTTTTATTACTTGAACTAACACCATACTAACCTCCCTTCTTGGATTCTTATGATCATAGGTATGACTACATTATGCATGCAATGGGAAATGAAATAGATCTATAAATCAATCTTGGATATAAAATATAAATCTTTCTTACACTTATGATTGTGATTGTGGATATGTTAGATATTCAAGGTCATGACCAAATTCAATCTACTAAACCTAGCCAAGGGATCTCTTACCATAATAAATTCACTAGGGAGGGTTCCAAAGCCTCTAGTCAAATAAAATTATACAATAACCCTAACTAGGTCCTATGTTTTTATATTCACTAAACTAATAACAAGTAAAGTAAAATATAATCTAGTTATCCCCAAATATTTTAGCACAAAGTGGGGGTGATAGACATGAAAATTAAACATGCATAGAAGACATATACTCACATCAATGTATACAAAATCCTAATGCATGGTAGAGAATTATAAATGCATATTTATATAATATTAAAATTTAGGAAAAAAGTTAGGAATACTTACCTTTGAAGATTACCCTATCAAGCCTTAATATCTCCCTTGAACAAGGATATTTTCAAGAGGTTGTTGTGATATGTAAGGATGGCAAGGATAAATCAGCTCTAGGTGGCAATGCCTATCTATGTATCCACAAGATAAGATATATATCTTCAAAGAAATTATGAAACCCAAAGCTATGATCCTTGAGTATAATGATGGATAATTAGATGCATAATATATTAATCATATTATTTTCTTCCCTTATAAATGGTAAAATGGATGTGTTTATATAGGTAGATTTAACCCTAGTGATTTCCAAAAGTTTAGGTTGATAAGGTTGACCCAATCAACCTTGTATCATTATTTAAAAAATAAGTTAGGTCTCAATCTAAGTTTTCCAAGGGCTTACCTAGAATGTAAATATGTTTTATAACTTAGATTACAAGGTTAATTATGAAGATAATGTGACGTAAATCATCAAAATGGTTTTAGATTAGGGAAGGGCTAACAAAAGTGGAAAATGACTAGAGGGTACAAAAGAGGAGGTAAATCTTAGGGGAATTTTTTTAGGATATGGTTATGTATATATCAAGTGGTAGTAAGGGTCAATAATATTATGAATCACTAATGGTTTTCCCACTCCTTTCTTAGTGTACCCCTTAAGATATGCACTTAGAGAGATTAAGACTCGATGGGTTCCTACAAGATAGAAAGCATCAGTAATTGATAAAGTTTTAAAATATTATGTGTATAGATATTCTCCACTTGAATATCATCACATTTCACTTAGGTGCAACATAGGATGGTGCTTCAAGAAAAGAATAGCATAACACATAATGTTGAAGCTAAAAATAATTACAATATTTTAAAGTATAAAATAAAAAGTAAATGATTGAAAGGGAAATAATTTAAAATTAAATGTAATGTATGCATACCTTAACTAAAGATCAAAAACAAACAAATGAAAGAAAGCTAAGATAAATGATGATATGTGGATGAAACATACTTATAAGTTTATAAATTTAGGGTGACAAGTGCTATGTTATACCAAATGACCAAGTAAAATTTTAGAGTAAATTGGGTAACCAAAAATCCAAGGCTACTAAAGACTGAAAAACTCAAACAATTAAACCTTAAGTAAGAAATGCAAAGTCACCAAGTCAAACCAAGGATAAAATTTAAAAATGGTAATCAAACATAAATATAAAATCATTAATAATACTGAAAAAAATATGAGTAAGAAAAATTAGGAAGAAACATGGATGAGTAAGCAGTATCAAGCCAACCTCACTCAATAATTAAAAATGTACATGAAAGTAGAAATAGACTCAGACATCCACAAAAAGGGGTAGTGCAATAATAAGAAAATGGTAAAATAAAGAAAAAAATGATGGGGTGGAAATCCATGGTAAAAAAAATAATCCATAGTCACTCAAACATATTTTTTTGTTCTAAAGATAGATAAAATTGAAACAAATTAGTGCTAGCATATTTTTAAGATGTGAAGAAGAAGGAATATATAAGAAAGAAAAATAGATTTAGAATCACACTTTCCTATCAAGGGGGAAAATTAAATTGGTGTAGAGGAGAGTGAATTTAAAACCAAGGTATAAGAACTCTTTATTAAATTTAAGACACTCAAATTAGGTTAGTCAAAACAAGAGGACTCTCAACCTTAAGGACTCAAAATAACTTATCTTAACTACATAAGTCTTAGGTAAACAAATTAAGTATGTATATAATTTATTGAAAGCTATATGAATGAAAATTAAAATTGACCTACCTTCCCACAATGTGGTCCCCATTCCTTAGGACCCCTTATAGAGTTGTTCATCTACTTTGAAGATTGGGTACTTGCATGAAGAAGTAGGTAACACCATAGAGTTTGTTGAATTCTCCTATTCTAATCTACTAGCCTACAACACCCTAATGGACCTCAACTATATCATGAGGCCAACTTTGGACTTTTAACTTCAATTGGAGATAGGATATGTGTTATTAATCATGTATTTTGCTATGTTTTTGAATTTTTGACTATATATGATGCCTTCTGTATCATTCCCTTTTATTTTAAATGATTTGGCATTTAACTTTCTTTATGG